>JAOYSI010073813.1:0-19385 GCA_025775065.1 Hiodon alosoides | reverse complement strand
GAATGTATCAATTGATTTCATTGGAGATGTGATATTTTGCTGGCTTGTACGAGCATGGATCATTGCATGCTGTTTGTTCGGTCAATGCAGATGTCAATGCCTGTTCAGTTTGGTTCATTGGTCATTTTGAGCTCTCTTGATCAACTGCCCTGCACTTTTCCTCACTGTGAACAAAAGTTGCAAGGTCCTCATTTTTGTGAATGCTTGAGTATAAGACTATTTATAATATATATATCTAGCTGTATAAGTGGATGAATGTAGAAATTGTTGGCTGTGTAAGTCAATTTTGGATAAAAAAAAAAAGCTTCTGCT
Source organism: Hiodon alosoides (assembly GCA_025775065.1). Lineage (NCBI taxonomy): Eukaryota > Metazoa > Chordata > Actinopteri > Hiodontiformes > Hiodontidae > Hiodon > Hiodon alosoides. Next base: position 19,073 of record JAOYSI010073813.1, on the reverse strand, counting down.
AAGCAATTCAAATGTAAAATTGTGTTCCGGTAAAATGTTCGGAAACACCATTTTCATGAATTTATGTAATCATCAGAGGACACATAGTTTTTAATGAATCAATGTACGTGCATTCAGCAAACAAATAGATGCACCACTGAACAATACAATTATTTTTACAAAATAAATTACATTTTTTAAATAAATTTTCCATTTAAATATGAAATATCAACCATGACTAATGGATTGTTTCCCGTATATAAAGCTGGATTCCCCGGTTTGCCTGGAGCTGTTTCAGCTTGGGAGACCTCTTCCAGTGGTGGTCTTCCTGATGGGCCTCACGGCAGCAGCACCACAATCGTTCCCCCTGGGCCTCCTTCACATAAAATAATCAATCAAACTTTGTTATAGCACATTTTATTATTTATTATTTTAACTAAATTTTGAATGAACGGTTATAATAATAACTATAATTTTTAAGAGAATGAGTAAAAACAATAAGGATCCTACAGTAAAGCCATGTGACCCCTAATGAAATGCAATTGAGCCATCAGTGAGGAGTTGAGCTGATAGCACAGCAGCTTCAGTACTTTGTGGGTGGTTGTGGGGAGAACCAACCGTACACTGCAGGTGGTTCGTTCCTGTTTCTTGTTGCCAGGACAACACTGGAAATGATTCTTCTCTTCGGATTGGCCACAGCTTAGCTCTGTCATTGCAGGGAGAAGGGGAGGAAAAAGACTGACGCTGACAACCATGGTAATATTTAAATTAATTTAGTGTTTGGTGTTGTACGATATTATCATGGTTGTATACACTAATTCTGACACATACATTAACATCTATTTTGTTCAGTGTGGTTCTTTTGTCCTTGTGCAGAGCTCTTGAATATCTTGAATGAAAAAGATCAAACATTTAATTTAAAGGGGCACAGACCACAAAGCACACAAATCACCTCTCCAAACTTTTCCGGTCTAATGGCTGGTGTCCACCAGGAGCGTTTTTTTAAAAAACACTGGCACATTTTTGTCATTGATTGCTTTACGCGCATTTAAACCGAAGCGAGGAGCTGAGCGTTATTTCCACATCGCGTTCTTGGACACCCATCGTTTTTATGAGTTGAAAATGCCTCAAATTTGGCTAAAAAGCAGCACCCATCAATGACACTGCCAGCTGGGTTAATTGTTATCCTAAGGTCTTTGACCAGGAAATTGTGAGTCACTGGACATCAGATTGTGAGGCACTGGCCAACAAATTTGTCAGGGTGTTATAGTGATTTTTAGGGCATAGTACAATCATTTAAGTTTTCCCAGAATATAAAAGTAAAAAGTTAGAGTTAGTTACATCCTTGAGGCAAGATTCTAACTAGGCAATATGCTGGTCCTCGCCTGTTTTTCCAGATCAGGTTTCACAGATGCTGTGTGTCATCTGCATAACAGTGGAAATTAATCCCATGTGAATACAAATGACATCACCTATATTAGCATGTACATGTTGAAGAGTATGGGATCTAAGACCGAACCCTGTGGGACAGCCATACTGAAATTCAGATAAATCAGAAATCGCTTGCACAAGTTGAAACTGGTCAATTAAGTATGACTTAAACCAGACAAGAGCACTTCCTTTAATACCAATATCTCTTTCTAGTCTATTCAGGAGGATCTGGTGGTCAATAGTGACAAAGGAAACACTAAGGTAAAGAAGCAAAAGTACAGACAAAGAGCTATCATCAGAGGCTATAAGGATAACATTGAAAAATATTTCTATTCTTACTGGTTAAATCTTTGAATTAAAAAGTTTAAAACATCATCAGTAGTGTGTTTAAATATCACCCAATCCGCTTCTTTAATAACACTAATCTTCATCATTAATTTAGCAACTGTATTAAAATAAGAATTGTAGCTTTTTTCCCCATTTTCTTCTATGAGGTTAAAAAAATAATTTGATCAACTAGATGTTAGCATGTGTCCCAAGGTTAATGCCAAGGTCCCTCATCTACTATTAAATCACAACCACAAGATCTCTGTATCCCTGAGCTGCCCTTGGTCTTTGCAGCAGTACACACTGCTATCAGCTATAAAGCTGTTTGTTTTAATTAATCACTGCATAGCATGGACCTTGAAACCTGCTTTTGTGTGTTTAGGTGTGTACATGTGATTTGCATGTGTGCTGTCTGCCAAGACAGTTGCTAGTTCATAGATGACATGGCCCCTGTGTGATTAAGGTGTTAGTCTTCATGATACAAGACCTGACTATATTAATGTTATCTTTCAAGAAAAGACAAAGACGAAGGATTTGTGACCGTGCCCATGGGGCAACCTCCTGCCATATAAAATGTAGACTATTACCAAAAAGCGTTGGTGGTGGGGAACCTTATGCAGCTCCCCGCAGACTTCCATCTGCAGATGATCCAGGGTTTGGACAGCCAGTTCAGAGGCTATAGCGGGGAAAGAGCTGAATGCCCAGTCTCCCAGCAATGCATGCATCCCCCCAAAATGACAGTTTGTTCCGGATGTGGCAATAGGGAACAAAATCCAGGGTCACACAGGCTGGCCAACCGTGCTGGAAGTAACCACGGACTGTAGTTGACATTGGATCGACTGCCGATTCCTGTTGCAATTTCTCTAGCGACGCTATGGCTTGGAGGGGGTGTGGATGAGCAGGTCTTCCTCCAGCAGTTGAGGCAGGATCACTGGAGAGGGGGCCGAGGTGGACCGTAACAGGTGGTCTGCCACAACATTGTCCTTCCCAGGTGTAAACTGCAACTAGAAGTTGTACTGGTTAAAATGATCAGCACAGCAATATAGGCGGAGGGGTCTGTAGCCAGTTCCAGAAGTATACATGAGGGAGGTGAAGGCTTGGTGGTCTGTTCGAAAGATAAACACATGAACACACAGTTACAAATGCCAGTGTTCACAAGCCCAGATGCATGCCAGTGCATCCCGTTCTCTGACCAAATACTTCGGTTCAGCCTGGCTCAGGGCACGAGAAACAAAGGCAACAGGCTTCTGTGTACCTAGATGCATTTGGGAGAGAACGATGACACGGCTGAGGCAGAGGCATCACATGGCTGGCCGAGGTTGGACCAGGTTTAAGAGATCAAGCCCCAGGATGTTAGACCTGGTCCGGATAGCATGGAATGGGAAAGCTGGGAGGCACTTAGCTCCATAATGCACCAGAGCATCAGTGTCTCAACCACATCAATCTTAGCTCGGCAGGTACCACACAAGCTAGTCGATGGTGGGTCCAGAAGTTGGTGGAGCAGAATGAAGAATGAGAAGAAGAATGAGTTGAAGGCATCGATATTGAGCAAATACACCTTTAGCTGGGCAATCAGGGGATTGGTTGGGATGGTGAGTAGACATATTGTGTCACACAGGCTCTGGCCCAGCTGACTCCGGCATTGAATGAGCATGTTGTATAGCCATGGTGCAGCACCGTGGCAAACGTTTGCCTACGCTATTTTAGTGGCACAGTGCGTTGCAGAATCGACCTGCAGGGCTAAAGTGAGGGCCAACTGCTTCATTGAACGTCGGTGCAGCATCCAGTGATTGGAGTATGCATAGCCCTTCCCCGCTGAGGCAACGCAAAAGGATAGCTTCCTGTCATCGCCCCCAGAATCCACACATGTAGCTAAGAGGTACATCCGAAAGGAGAGGAGCAACCGATCCCATGGCAATGTTGGATCGCCGGTGTGGGGCCGAAAGGCTCGGGAGGGGGCAGAGAAATTGAAAGACCCAATTCGGCTCCGGGCTATTAACTGGGATTACGAGTAGACATCCTCGTTCACCAAAATGTTATGTTTCAAGAACAGACAAAGACAAAGGGTTTGTCGTAACCGTTAGCTTTACTGATCAATCTCTCGACATCTACTTCATACACACCGGTTTACGTACACTTTACGATAGCCGTCTTCGGACACAAAAACCAACATTGCTAGTGTTACTAAGAAACTGAACACACTAACATGCATCACCAACCCACAATCCAACTGCTCCACAGCTGTAACAATTAATTATATAATATGAATTTAATTATTATAATTGCATGACTATGAACTAGCTGGAATGTTTTAGGACAGTTGGATCTCCTGATTCCGGATATCGTTAAAACAATTGTGGCATTCTAGTGTTCTGGGCAAGAAGCTCCTGAAGTTAAACTTTGGTTGCCATTAGGAGACCTGGAGGATATTCTGCACTTTTTTTCCTTGTTTAGTAAACATGCTGCTAATCTGTGCTCTTTGTTTTCTAACTTAGTTTTTTTGATTTGCGATTACCTTTAGCAGTAATTAGTCAAAAGCAGATTTTATAGAGACAGCATGCTGTCTGCAGCTGAAAGGGACAGCATCTCTAGAAAGACTGATCTAACCGATTCTAGCCTTTGCAGTATGAGACACTGGATACAGTTCTGAGAGCAGGAGAATCAAAGGTCTCCAGGGCACCAAGTATACAATATCCTCTGAGAACAGAAAGCTAGTGAAGCTAGTTTTTAGCATTTTGTGCACGTCATGTTGCCTGATTGTAAAGACTGATAGACCTTCCTGTGGTTTGATTGTATATTGTAAATGCTTTATGTATTTCCCACACAATACGAGAAAAAAAGCACTACCAGAGCGAGCCTGAATGCTGGCATCAAGGAGGCAAAGCAGAGACATCAGCAGAGACTGGAGAGAGATCTCAACTAGGGAGATGCAAACTACATTTCATTTTACAACACTGTTGTTAATTGACCATAAACCTACCTACCTACACAAAAAAAACACCTGCATAATTGACATAAGTGTTTTGCAGACATTCTTAAGTGGTTTGAAAGAGGCAAGTTCATTGTCTGAACCTTATATAACCTTATGCAACCCGTTAGAGCTCCATGGCTGCCAGAGAGCCCCCCTTGTCTTTTTTTAATTTATTTATTTGAAAATCGAATATCTTCTGGCCTCCCCCAAAAAATGGATCCACCTTTCGAAATAAGTAACTTGTTTTCTCTCTCAAGGGACAGTGGTGAAATCTTTCCAAACTTCTTAATTATTAATAAAATAATTTATAATCCTCCTTCCTCCAAAAATGTAAAAACATTTTTTTTTCCGGGCTGAGGGTAATCAGCTGAATATGATTGGCTTGAAGCTAACCAGCACCTCCTTCTGGCTTCATGGGCAATGGGATGTGACTCCCCTCCAGCATGCACTCCAGTTGTACTTCTTAATCTCTTCATGCGTAGTGGCAGGAATATTTAGGGATTTACTTTAGAAAATGGCCTGCATGTAGCCATCTAGATAGTTTTTACTATATTGTCATGGGCCATGATGTGTAACAGGCGGCAACCATTACTCTTGTACTTCATTCTGGATGTCTGGAAGTGAAATATTTCACACTCTCTCGTCCTGGACAAATCAGATAGATAGAAAATATAATTTAGATTCGGAATTAAGACCTAGTAAAACATGAGAATAAACACTTGACTTGCAGGTTCTAATCCTTGCATTGATTTATAACTACAACAATACCTAAACAGTGTGGAAAACATCTCTATGCAAGGGCCTTTAATGTCTTTAAGAGAAGCCCTAAATCATTGGCTAAACTAATCTTATTTTCCTGTTGTCTCTTGGCATAAAAGTTGTTTTTTTCCATCCCATCATGTTCTTGTATGTCAGATTTTTCTTCCTCCCTATTGAACATCTTCTAAATTCCAGTTTTCTAACATTTACAGAACTTACTCAAACGTACTGTCTTCGGACTAGTCTCTGGCGGGGTCTTTGTATTCCACAACACCCTGAATGCAGTAGGACTTGTAAATGAGGATGCCTTTGCCAGGATAGAGGGACTCTTTCCTTTACATTTCAGACTCTACACACACACACACACACACACACACACACACACACACACACACACACACACACACATACACACACATGATCTATGAACAATTTGCTCAATGATTTGTCAGGGCTTTCTGAAATCCAATGTCACTGGCCATAAAAACGGACCATGTTTGATGGTTTTAACTAATGTTTTACCGACCCCATACAGGAGTGAAGACTGTGCCCACCTACAGACAGGATTGCTGTCAATGCATCCTGGGGGGGTTGGGTTTATGAACTAGACCTGTGAAGAAGCAAGACTTTCATCATGGCCTGGAAGGTGCTTCTTGGTCTGTGGCTGGTGTTCTTCATCGCGTTGACGGTCTTTGGGAATGTGGTGGTGTGTCTGGCAGTGGGAACCAACCGTAAGCTCCGCTGTGTCACTAACTGCTTCATCGTGTCGCTGGCGGTGACGGACCTGCTGTTGGGTCTGCTGGTGCTGCCCTTCTCCGCAATGCTGCAACTGCGTGGGGACTGGCCCCTCGGGGCCATCTTCTGCAACATTTACATCAGCCTGGATGTCATGCTCTGCACCGCCTCCATCCTCAACCTCCTGGCCATCAGTGTGGACCGCTACTTCGCCATCACAGCCCCGCTGCGGTACTGCGCACTGGTCACTCCTGGCCGTGTCATTGTTGCCATGGCGCTCATCTGGGTGGTTTCTCTGATGGTTTCTTTCCTGCCCATTCACTTAGGCTGGAACACACGAGACTTTAGCATACAGAATCAGGGACAGGACGAATCTCAGAGGGACTGCCGCTTCGAGCTGAACCCCAGCTATGTGCTGGTGGATGCGTTCGCTACATTCTACCTCCCTCTACTAGTCATGTGTGCCATGTACTACAGAATCTTCAGGATAGCGCGGGAGCAAGCCAGACGCATGAATCCCCGACCCACATCCGTCTGCATGCTGGCTGCTGTGAAAGAGCACAAGGCCACCATGACTCTGGCTGTGGTGCTGGGGGCCTTCGTTGTTTGCTGGTTCCCCTACTTCACTTTGTTCATGTGCAAGGGGCTGCAAGAGGAGGTTGACATTCCAAGCGCGGTCCAGGATGTGGTGCTGTGGCTGGGCTACGCCAACTCCGCCATCAACCCCATCCTGTATGCTGCCCTCAACCGCGACTTCCGCATCGCCTATTGCAAGCTCCTGCGGTGCCGGAGCGTTAGCCCCGCCCCACCTGAAGGGACATGTGCCCCGCCCAGAGGACAGGTGGGACTCCTGTGTGCTCACACCACCGTCTGTTTGATGCAGGCGCCGGAGGAGATGGGCCTGATGTTACAAGAAAGAAACGGGAGCAACCAAAACAACCAAAGCAGGTAAAAAGCAGCTGTCACATTATAAAGAGCTGTACGTTATCATCATTGTCAGCTTGTACAGAGATGTCTTAAAATATAATGCAGCACTAGTAAAACTAAGAGTGAATATAAAGGCAACATTAGATAAATAACTTATAGGACATGTTCATGAAATTAATAATTCAGGAGGAATTTTAAGACAGAAAACCCAGAAATTACTAATTGAAGGTAAAACAGGACATAAATATGACTAGTTGCATATTGTTAATACATAGAACAGGTAACACAAAACATTAATCTGAGCCTGTCTTCACAGCACTGAGATCACCAAGGTCAAGGCATGTAGGAAAGACATAGTAAATATTGAAGCTTACAAATTCCCAGTTTCATGAAGAACCTTCTTTGTGTTTTTTTCAGGTCCTAGTCTCCTGATGTCTCTCTGTGGCATCAAGTCACCCTGAATTTTGTCCTGACACCAACACAAGTGGTCATGCATGTGGCAGAAAGCAACAGCTGAATCAGAACAATGCTAGTGAAATATTGAAAAAATATAAAAACGAATACAGTCTCTCGGTCAGTGAAAGATTTTGGGGTGATTGTCTTGAACAAAGTTCAATAAAAAATCAGCTTTTTTCTCAACTTCTGGAACTAAGGTGAAAGTAAGTATTTAAAAATAAGAAAACGTAAATAGTGGTTTAATTATATGACACAAGTTCTCTGAGAAGAGAGCTCTCTGTAAGCCACTTCTTACAGGATACACAGATGTTTCATTGTTGTTGAGCCCTCTCGAAGTGTCTCGTGGAATGAGTGTCAGTCCTGGGGGGCCTGGGTTCTACATCCAACATTAAATTATTGCTGACAATTACACAGCAGAGCTAAACATGGAATGCTGGCTTGGCCAACAGCATTATTTTACAGAGGGCGTGACTGAAAGCATGGCTGATTAATTTATGTTACAGCTGTGGCCAATAACTTCACTGGTACACAAATGGCGTGGGCACTTGATGCTGCTCCCCAAGCGAAATGGCTCAATTCCCACATATTCACTTAAATTTGCCATTTACTTGTCTATGACTAATTTGTTAGCACTTTGCATGCTTACTTCCAGGTTATTCGTGGATATATATGTTTCACAGTAGCCCTATTGTTTTAAGGCCTGTGAAGTTTGGTCCTTCTGAGGTCCTGCTGTTTCTTATGTAACTATGATCCAAGTCATATTCCTAACTTGCTGGATGTCTAGCAGCTGCCCAAGCAATAAGGAGCAACTCATGGGCTAAGAACAGGACTGAGCACTCTTGGTGGAAACAGAACCAGATTAAATGCAGGGTATTTCGGACATATTTGGCTTTCCGGATCAAAAGCACGTTTTGTCTGTGCCCTTGTCTGCACTATGCCCAGTACATAGAAGCAGGAAAGTGGGAGTTTAATGGAGAAACCTAATGTTTGATGGCTGTAAAAAAAAAAAACAGATAGATTAATGATCTCGAAAGGCATTGTTATTAAAACAGAGCCTGAATGCATTGCACGTGATCCAAAGAAAGTTTGGATTTTGGAGTTAAGTGGAGAAGTAGGCCCTCAGTGTGTTGTGTTTGTGTGGGCAACTCAGTGTGTTGTGTTTGAAACCAAAAAATTTCAAAACATAACCTACCATACTTGCAGGGAATTTCTTTGAATGAACACACTGAAGTGTTTTGAAACCCTCGTATCCAAACAACAGCGCTTCTGGCTGCGAGCACCAAGTGCAGCCCCTTGATCAGTGACAGTGTGTTTGGAAAGCTGAAAATGATTTGTCTGTCCGACACCATGGTTGGTCCTAGAATTTCAGATATGTCAGGTTACATTACGAACGTAAGCCTCTGAATTCGAAGTCTATTTGAATGAAGAAACTGATGTGGCAAAAGAGTCTCTTTCTATCTGTGAAATATAATTCTTTCTTTGTATTCTGCATATCAATAGGGCGCACGACGATTGTTCAACACCCTCAACAACTTCTTCGATGAAAACCAACTAAAGGAGGCATGTGCTGCAGTATGCAGTGATGGAGCCCTTTCTATGACTGGGGTGAGAGGAAGTTTGAATGTGAACGTGTTTGAGTTAACACCCCTTGTGTTGTACGCTGCTGTTAAGACACAGCCTGAAAATTCTCACTTGCTGCCATTTGTGTCAGCATGGGAGCGGAGCATGATCACTTGTTAATACACACTACAGTTAGATGGCTGTTCCGAGGAAACGTGGCTATATGAACTCAAGGTGGGAATCTTCCTTTTGGACATCAAGAACAGTAACGCAGACACATGTTATCCTGCTGGATTACACTTCTAGCCTACCTTGCTAATTTTTGTGATAAACTGAACTCGTTGAATCAATCATCTTGGGGCGAAAACAAAATAAAGCTTGAACAAAGTAATTAAGCGTTGTTGATCACATCAGGAATCCTTTAAACTCCCTGGGAGCCAATCTGAATACATTCGCACATCTTTCAAATGAAGAGGAACAACTGGTTAAACTGCTGAATGGAGGAACAATTGCAGTTAAATAGTCTCTTGGAGAGTTTTGGTTGAATGCAAGCTTGGAAAACTCTTTGCTCTTTGGCTTTGGCAAAACACAAAATCAAGTCAATTTTGCCATTAGGCTCCTCTTACTTGTGTGGAGTTACATTTTTTCAGCTGTTCTTAAGACAACATAGCAATCAAGAATTCCTCAGAATTTCCATTTGGATAATTTCGCATTTCGCATTAAATTTAGATTTATAGTAAATTATTTTGTGATGTCCTTTGAGTGTGCTGTCGCTATCGTTGTGACATGATTGGAGGAATGTGCAAAACGACTTGGAAACTTAAAAGGGGATTTGTGAAGTCTGAATACCACTGATTTATGTGGTGCAAATATTAAATCTTTGGTAGTGCAAAGATTTAATATTTGTTTTTGTTTAGTTTTTTGTCTAAGACTGAAATAACTATGTCAAATACAGTGATTATTTTTTTGCTGGTAACCGCTGTCAATACCTTTCTTTTCAAATTGGAATATTGAGAGATCAACAGGGCATTTGACTAGGAACACTTTTGTAAAATCAAAAATTATGATCCAGATTCTTTTCGAGAGGCAATAAAAGGGTTGTCTGATGAGACACATCATGTATACATCCACGCACAACCATCACTTTTAATTTGTAAATATCTAAATAAATATTTTTTGAGCCAGTGTTCCTTTACCCTCAGTTCACAATACACAATATAGAATATTACTTACCAGTCCCCAAAACAGAAGGGGATTTAGGGATGAAATAACAGGATGCCACAAGGTAAAAGTGTATTTCCTGACCTTTCATTTCCCTTGCTAATATCCATACCTTAAGAAGACTGGGTATCATTTTATGAGGGTATGATAGTCGAAGTATCAAACTAAATTGGAATAATATTATAAAATATTATATTTTATATAGTGTTAGATCAGAAATTATGATCCAGATTCTTTTCGAGAGCCAGCAAAGAAATTTCAGATGAGACACTTTTTAGAAAAGAAAAGTATTTAATACATCTTGTACAAGAGGTGGTGAACCACTGCAGACCATGGGAACAAGAACAGAGCCTACCCAGATAGCAAGCGAAGACGCAGACCTTGAGTATAAGAACAGATAGCGAGCAAAGACTAATTCAAAATTATTTGTCAGAAACTAAACTACTACTCTACAGGTTCAGTTATGACATGTTAGTTAATTGGGTTTAGAAACAAGTAAAGCAAAGTCAAAGATAAAAAGAACAAGTGAGAAAGTAGGCCCTATCTCTGTTCTTTTCAGCGAGAATGCAGTATAATTGACACCATAGGTCATGATAGAATCTACCTGAGCTGCATGTATTTATCCATTTGGTAAAGGTGTTCCCAATCGTCAAACCTAGAGACAAAGGTCAATCTACTTCTTGGGACAAATCCATTTGTTTAGAAGTGAAATGCTTTATTCTCATATTTAAACCAAGAAAAAAAAAAAAAAAATTCTGAATCAGAGGAGAAATGCTTACACGGTTAACGCTGATCATGAATACCAAGGGACTTTCCATTTTTACAGGCAGCAATCCCAGGACAGAGTGTTACTGTAATGGTGTGGTTGCCTGTGATGAATTACCCGAGGAAAAACAGAACGATCTACCCACTATTTTGATTGTAAACACTCACCCACAACATATTCCAGGAGAGAATTGGCTGGTACTGTATGTTAAAGTTGATACAAACGGTGACTCCCACAGTAACCCTACATGTAATTTCAGCATTATGTATTTTACCTGAGTCCAGAGGAAGAGGAAGAGCATTTTCTAACAATGTGTAGTAATGACTTGAGAAAGAACGATGCCATTTCTACAGTTTGTAAGTTTGTAACAAATGTAATCGATAAAATGTTAACATGTGTGCAGGCAGTGAGACCTTGTAAAGCTTTTCAATAATGTCATGCATGTTCAAAAACAAAAACGATGAGTTATTTGTTTGATCTTTGTTAAATTGTTGTTTTTATTTAAATAAAGAAAAAAAAAATTTTGTTGTTGTTGCATAATTCACTACCTGAAAAGAAGCACACAGCTGAATACTGAACCAAATATTCTTCTTTAATGTCAGCGAGACAAAACTAGGTCCTGGAAAATTAGACGTACCCCCTTAGGGATAATTCTGGCTACATGGTGATCGATCTGAAATAGCTTATTTTTCTGTGAACAGCACGATTGGGTATTATAGAATCGGATATATTAAATTTGGCCACCACTTGTGAAAACTCTTTCCATCCGGTTGGCGTCGGGTCTTCTGACTAAATCTAGCATGTGTGGAACCCCTGCATGCTTTACCCTTGAAAATAAATTCACCTCGATCACTCCTGCTCGTTACGGCTTGTTTTTTTTCTTGTTACCGCATTCTTTTTGCTACTTACAGGGACTGATTGTATGATGTAATTTATCCATGCCACAGCAGCTGCACCTGGTCTCTGAGATTGTAGGCTGAATGTCCGCACCACCATTAGGAGGAGGGGGGGCTACCGCCAAGGTTAAAGCGGTGTAAAATTTAAACTTTTTTTGCACATATTCCATAGATACATATTCTTTAGCTTTGACGACATGCAATCAGATGGGAAGGGACAGGACAGCTACGATCAGCAGCGGCAGCAGGAACCCTCCCACAAGTCTAACACTCTTCTGTTGTTTCTTTGGTTTTATATTGGTAGGCAGTCAAAGGAATATTTACATGCAGAACGTCAAGGGAAATTTCACAGATTCCGTTGGGAAAGTTTTTAGAATGATCTAAAGTATTCCCTTTTATTTCCATCCCGGTATCGCTTTATACAGACACGGTGTAAGTTATTTTCTTCTTGAGTGAGTAAACAGGTGGACCCTCGGGTGGAAACAAACCTTTTTTGACATTTCTGGTGAGCTCCATAAGAATTTTTGGGCGCGCCTGCAAAGAAAAAATGTAAATATTCGTCGAAGGTACTGACGTACAGAACATCAACTTGCAACTTCTTATAACTTTACAAAGCATTTCATCATACATTGGCTGCCAACAAGCATAAAAACACACAATATTTACAGGCACATTGGACAACACATTCTCCTGAATTCTCTGAATTCTCCATCATCTTTTTCATTAGAGAACTTTTACCACTAGCACACGGTCCTGCGATAACGCATGAAAAAGTCATTTGAAACCCAAATTCGAATGACATTTTAATGACCTTTAGCTTGTGACCTTTAATGACACAAGGTTGTGTAATCCGACGGCAGAACTCTTTTGTTGTACTTTTTGGTATAGTACGATTTTTTTAAAGAAATCCCCCTATATCCCTGACAATTGCTATTGGATGTATGAATTTCCCAGGATGGTGAATCTCTGTGATGAACAAAATGACTGATGAGTTCAGTCAAGGAACCTAGGTTTAATTGTTGTATTAGTGTTGTTCAATGTGATTTCCTCAATTTTCATGCAGCATTTATCTTTCCTTTTGCCATATGTTTTTAGACCCCCAGAAAAAATTCACTGGTCAATTGCCTGAGATAACCCCACAGATCAGGTTTCTAATCCATAGGCTTGTTCACAAAAAAAGTGGAATCTGCATCATGGTACAACTTGCCTCTGTGGTTATCCATCAAGCTGCAAAGTTCCAGCCTAGAGTAAGCTGTAGTGATGTATTTAAAAAACGAACAAATCTGCAGCACATGACAGGGAAAAGGTTTTTTTTGTGGCTCCGATGCTCATTTTCCCTCGCTCCTGACAAGCAGCTCACACCTCGTAGCAGTTTTCTCCTGGGTCACGGGATCGCAGAGGAATAAACACAAACATAAGGTTGGCTGCTGTCACAGCCACGGAAGACGGGTTTCCTGTCGCATGCTCAGCTCAGCTGGTTGTCGTCAGCATTTAGTTTTTGTCTTGTCTAGGTTTGTTTTGTCTCCTTTTGCTGCTACACTCCCTCCTCCAGCTAGCTCCCAAGACCGTCTACCTACTGGGAAATCAGCCGAAATTCCCAGCAGGTGCAGACGGGGGTGCCTGTGGTGCTCTCGTACATGTCTGTGAGACAGACGCAATCCACACACCTTTCCGCCAGATCGACGCCGGGGCATGTTCAGCCCACCATGGACCACCCCCCAGACCAGGAGATGAAGTCCACAGTGACGTTATGTTTCCCCCTGCCCGATGTACCCCCTGGCAGTCAAACAGCTGGAGAGCCAGGTACCGCTGGCTTGGGAGTTCATTGCAGGCAGCCAGCTGAGCGGGTTGTGGTCGGTGAACAGGGTGAACCGGAGGCCCAGAAGCATGTACCGTGGGGTCAGTTTGATGGTGAAGCAATCGCTTTCAATGGTGCCATATCGTCCTTCCCGAGGGGTGAGCTTCCTGCTGATGCACAGGACAAAATTGCCATGGGTCTGGACTCCCCTATCTGGTGAGGTCTGTCAGGGGGTTGGCCAGATCTGCAAACCGAGGAATAAACCAGCGTTGATACTCTGCCAGCCAGCCCAAGGAATAACCTCATCTGCTTTTTCGACTTGGGGAGGGAACAGCTTCTGGTCCTTGCTGAAAACGACAATGTCGTCGAGATATGTAACAGCATATACGCCATGCAGGCAGAGCAGATGGTCCATGAGCCTCTGAAAGGTGGCGGGCGCCTCGTGGAGCCCGAACGGCAAAGTGACCAATTGGTGTAAGCCAATCGGAGTGGAGAAGGTTATCTTTTCCTTGGACATCGGCGACAGTATAATTTGCCAATAGCCCTTAAATCCAACATTCAATGTCGATAAATAGCGAGCAGTCCCCAGCAGATCTAACAGCTCATCCAGACTTGGATCATCTAGACAGCTGTCATTGCAGCAGTGAGTGGCAAGAAATTGATGCTCTGACATTGGTAGCCAGTGATTATGGCAGCATGTTCCACAGGTATATCAAGCTCACACCATGTTCCACAGGTATATCAAGCTCACAGCATGTTCCTCCGGTATATTAAGCTCACAGCATGTTCCACAGGTATATAAAGCTCACAGCTACATCTCTCTTGCCTACCCCTATCGGACAATTTATGATCGATAAATCTGATGCCTTTGCACTTTAGTCAATCGTGATGAAATAAAGTGACTGTTGTTTTCCTTTTTCTTCTGAGCCCCCAGATACCATTTCAATTGCAGCTGATCAGATCGGTGATTCACACAGTTCTGTTAAAGAATGTTGTTTCAAATCAATGCTAAGCACCTGCAGTATTAATATGACGCTAATTGGCCTCAAAATGGCGCTACAGAAAACGATTCAAAACAAAAACTTTGAAGCATACAATTCTTGAACCAATGGACTTCTTCTACAGAACAAATTTTCCATAAATACCTTAAGGCATTCTTGAGAAGAGGACAAAATAGATTTTGTATCCATTGTTTTTTTTAAGGTTTTAGGTTTTTGTAAGGTAAATGATAGACTGCAATAGTAAAGAATAATCTCTGGCATACATTCATTGTTTTTTACATTCTAGCTGTAAGATTGAGTTTCAAAAATGTGAAGACACATTTGATTGGTTGAATGGTGTCCCATCTGCTAAGATTAAAAAAACGTCTCAAAAATTATTTTTTACCAGTGTCTGCTTAGAATTTCTGAAACCCCTTCACTAGAGAAAAAAACATGTTATGAGACTAAAGTATGGGGCTAAATTGTGGTTACCCAGAAGTGCTTGAGGAACAAATGTCTGTATACCTTCTTGTGGCACTTATCCATAGGACATTGAAGCTTCCAATAATTGCATGTTTTGACCATCTGAAACTATGGAACTTCTGTAGGTTGCTCTAGTGAAAAGCGTCAGCTCACCTTTTCTAACCATTAAACTTTGAACCTGTGAACCTGTTGGTTACTGGAGAAAATACATAATGCCTAAGGAGAATCTGGAGGCAAAACTTGCCTCCATTGTTTAGGGATCAGTACAAGAAACTGATTTACGAATGCACATACACTGGGCTGGGAGAACCCTGGGTACGGTTTTTAGACTTTTTTTTTTTTTTAGTCTTTTTTATCCATCACCTTAATTTGCTATTTTATCACCAATAAAACTTACAATAAAAATCTAATGAACAAATAGATATTATTAAAAAAAAACTTATCTCTTTCTTCAAATACATTTTAAGCATTGTCAATTACCCAGCAGATTTAACCAGAATATTAATTTCAACCATCCCCTCACCTGATCTAGCCTAATGACGATTTGTTGAAAATATAAAAGTAAAGAGTAAAGTGTGTATTCTCCATCAGGACAGTAAAATAAGAGATGTTCAATAAGGGATACCATTAATGTTCAAAAAGGGATATCAGGGATTTTCAAATTAAATTTTTCACCGACCAGACACTCTGGTACTTATCAACATTTGATGGATAGTCTACATTATGAGTCCTATTAAGAAATGCCCCGGGGGTACAGCCTCACTTTTCTTAAAACATCTGACCAAACCTATAGGTACAGATGCACTGGGTTACAAAGTAGCATAAGCTACCACCACATTTATTCCTGTTTTGGAAGGAGTCTGTAAATGCACAAATGGAACTGACACTGGTTTAGAAAAAAATAATTATAGTATAAAAACTATTTATAATAAATAAATAAATAAAACCCTTTAAATAATAGTCGATCTTCGATAGTTGACAGGCTGTTCATCACAATGGGACCAGACTCAACTGAAGAGGAAATTTTTTTTTGGTAAACTACGTTAACTACATTAAGTTATCTGCATTTGAAAATGATAATAACTATGCCTATATTACAGACTATCTAAGTTATTAATAATTAAACATAATTATTAACCACAGATTTCTTTGAAATCTGGTTTTCAAATGGAGCAAACCAAGAACTTGGTTTTCTAAATGTATTCTTATATTCCAATAGTTGTGTATTGGTCCTGCATAAACTAATTTTATAGAAACCCTTCAAAAGCCTTACATTCAGTGATGTAAATAAGGTTTTAAAAATTACTTTACAACCCAATTCTTGTTTTGCCTTTTTTGAAAATGCAAACATTATACATTATAATACATTTTCCAGAATAATCAGAAATGTTTCATGTACATCTGCAATTTGAATCCAGAAAGTTCCGAATAATCTACCTAATAAAAAAAGTGTATTAATTCTCAAACCTGTCCTGTAGCGCCACCTAAGGCGGGATCAGGGTCAGTCTTTGTCTCTGTGAAATGAGTGCTTAGGAGGGAGAGTGTGCAAATTTGTAGCATTTTCAATGGTGTAGTTCCTGAGCTATTGAGAATAATACATAGGACAACAACAACAACAACAATTCTATTCATAATCATAACAACAAAAAAATTAATAATAATAATAATAATAAAATGAACAGAAACCATTCTGGAGGACCCCTAAAAATACACATATGTGTATACACCCTCGTTTTTTTAACGTCTATTTAAAATGTAAGTAATACATTTAAAAGGGGCTTTAGTAGAATTAAAAGATATCTGGGTATTGTCGGTTATAAGTACATTTTGATTTACATATTTAAATATTTATTTATCTATTCTATATTTCATACAGATGAAAGTATACCTCTGGCCGCCACTTGGCTCCAAGTAAACGCCCCACAGCGTTACCCAAAACTCACCATAATACACACACCTGTAGCGTGTTCCTGTTTCTCTTCCTCTAAGGAGACCGACGAATCGCGCGTGCCTCCTACCGCGCTTGCAATTGGTCAATGGTTGACACTTTTCTGCCTCTGATTGGTCAGATTTGTGACAGTTTTGCTTGTTTCGTTGTTATATTGCGGATATGTTATAATCAGGGAACGAGCAGCGCACAGAGAAAGCATACATAAAGGTTAAATGGCATCTAATTGTATATTTGTTCAAAAGGCGCAAAAGACACAGATTAACCAGAAGACTCTGATGTTTATATGTGTGTTTTTGCTTGTTGCATTATGCGAAGCGGGCAAAAAGGGTGACGACGATGAATGGGTCCATCTTCCGAATAAATGTGAAGGTAAATTATATTTTTTGATCCTCATTTTGGTGGTTGATTGTAGTTTAAAACAATATTTGGCGTCGTCCGTACACTATCATTTCATTTCTTTGCAGTTAATCCTACTTTAAGGTCGGGTAAATATTTACTGCCAGCTGCAACGTTTCCAAAAGATGAGCCGAGTAGTTTAAGAAACCTCACATTCGGCTTGAATCTTTCCTTGGGTGTGCGAATGTTCTCGTGAATGTGGGCTATAATGTCTATAACCTGCATTTTTGTCTCGTTAGTTTGCAAGTTTGTGAGCATCGAAATGAAATCTGCGTTTGAAGAGACGGGAAAAACCAAGGAGGTCCTCGAAACAAATTACCGCTTCCTCGACTCGAAAGGCTCTCCTCCGGTTAAATATGTCAAATCGTAAGTCTGTGTATTAGGAACCGAATCTCCGTGATTTCTGTTTTACGTATTCATTATATAGTTTAAATATTCCTATTGTTTGGACGTGTTTCTCATCAAACAAAACATGTACAAATAGGCTATGCAAAACGTAATCGTTGACATATTATTACATATTGGACCGTTATCTCCTATTTGGCCCGTTATGGTTTTAATATTGACCTCAACAGTGCTGGCAGTGTAGAAATTAGGATTGAATAGGAACTGGAAGGTTGCAGGTACAATACTGTGCTGCTGTATGGTCATTTATATGATTAACCACTGAAAACTTCTTGCTGTTATTTTTGGTACTGCTAAATGGGCATATGAGCTTTGCCTCAGCGAACACATGGTACAGAAAATGTAGCAAAATGTTAAGCATTACAATTTTCAGTCCCCTACATCTCTTGAAATTTAGAACATTTTAAACATCATTTTTACCATGCTCTGAAAAATGGGAATGCCTATTTATAGCTGGTGAAATGTGCTCTGCTGAGATATTAGATGGTCTCACTTCCTGCCCTCTGTCTTTGCAGGGACCTCCGATTCATCGAGGTAGTTGAAACGGTCTGCCAGAGACTCATGGAGTACAGCTTGCACAAGGAGAGAGAGGGCAGCAACCGCTTTGCCAAGGTGACTGGATGGCCTGGGCCGTGTTGATAAGGGTGCCAAGTGTTACCAAGTTGTCGTTTGGTGCATCATGGGTACATCGTTAAGCAAAATGCTGTGAGAGAGTGAGAAAAAACTGCAAAGGAAGCGGGACTGAGGAGTCTTTAACGCCGAAATGGGAACATTAATTCCATACCAATGAATGTAGAAAACTGTAGGCCTGAGGAGAGACGTATTACTGAAGAGGATTTTTACAAATTAAACAGATGGATGCAAGACGTGCAAGTTCTTGAAGTAGCTAATTGTTGGAAAAATAATAGTTAAACCTAATGTCTGTTGCTAAGTGTTACAAAAATATGATTATGCGTATGCTATATGATTATGCTTAAATACTATTAAACAATTGCAAATAAAGTAATGTTGCATGCAAGCACTAACCCCTGC
>JAOYSI010073812.1:0-19385 GCA_025775065.1 Hiodon alosoides | reverse complement strand
TGTCTGTGTGTGTGTGTGTGTGTGTGTGTGTGTGTGTGTGTGTGTGTGTGTGTGTGTGTGTGTGTGTGTGTGTGTGCTTTCCCCTCTCTGACAGAGATTGCTGTAAAATATGCACACAATGGCTGATGGCCGGCACACTCCAGCTGATCACAGACATTTTCGCATCTTTACTCCCCTCAAGTCCCCCATGACGTCCCATGTGGATTCAGTGTGAAGGACTGTTCAACAGCACAACCTAATATCAGGAGCTGTTCCCCGCCGTGATGTTCCACATTTCATTTTGCCTGTCAGTACGGGCCCTCTCCCTCCCCCAGGAGAACGCACCTGGAAAACTCTGGCAAATGCTCCAGATTGTCTTGGAGGACAATCCATACTGTTCCAAAACTCTCACTCAGAACAAACTTTATAGCGCTAAACAGCATTGGAGGATCCCCCCATGTCTTACATCTGACTAATGTGCTTTCTTCCCACCTATTACTGGTGGCTGCCACTCCAGCGCTATCCTATCGCTTTAACAGACAACTGGCATTCAAGTCTTTCACAGCAGTGGGTTGGGATGATTCACTTGCGATTATAGTGGGTTTACTAAGCCATGCGTGACAGGCGTCTCCAAAATGTGACCGGTCAACCTAGTGCCCTGGTCACTGACTGGCAAGTTATTTACCTCCATATTGTGAGCTGGAACCCCAGTCAGAGTTATTTATCATGCTGTGGAGCCATTAAAATAAACTAGCACAAGACAAATCAGAGGTGAAAAAACTCAAACAGGAAAAACCTGAATCAAAACACCACACCTTGATACCGTTGCCAAAGTGCTTCACCCTGTTGCATTGACTATTAAGAACACGCCTCTCTTTAAGAAAGGAATAAAATGTTTAAAAAGAATGGAGAACTTACAGAATGCTGCTCAAGGGAACAAGAAAACAAGAAAAACTAACAACATAAAGACCAATTACTCTCATAACGGTGTAACCGTTACTGGTTTTGAATTCAGAATCCCCATAATTTTCAGAATTTTGACAACCATTGATGGTTTTTGACAACCATTGATGGTTGCTACAAACTACTGAAGCCATTAGTGTTCTACAACAGTGTAATCGATTAGTGTAGCTTCGATCTTGGGGTGGATAATAGATAAAGTTACCATACGCTCCCATTGAAACACTAAGCAAAAACGTCCGGTTTGCTTATGTCTCATTGCCACTCAAACGTGACACAGAATGCATCAATGCTACAGCCAATGTGGCATCAGACACTACGCAAAGGGTAACCTTAATAAGGCATTCAGTTGCATTTGTTCGAACTATCCCCCCCCCCCCCCCCCACTCCCAGTTTCCTGTTTAAAGTATGATGGTTAACCTGATAAAACCTGCATAGTAACCGAGAGCAGTGGGTGCTGAAACAACACGGGACGTCATTAAAGGTCGGGAAAGAGGTCCAAAACGTTACAGTAACCGCCGTGCGCTGTGCATAAAGCGAGGGAACAGACAGACAGGGGGGTCCTGTTCGTATTTTCACCAGACGGCAGGTGAGGACAAAGCATTTTTTGCAATCATACATTCGGATCAACCACGCTGAATTCACTCTGACAATCTCCGAGCAGGACGATCCATACCCATTCAAAATCGCGAGTTCCGATTTTATCCGTATTTAATGGAAAGCTAGAGATGCGCAACACAGACAGGAACGAGAGTGTGTTATTACGGAAAGTGGAGCTTTGAGACACATTCTAAGCGAAGTGGATTGCGTAGCTTTTAAAGTAAACATGATGAATAGAACTATATTTAAATGTCACAGGTTCCTTTTTCGTGTCAGAAACTCGGATCTGGAAGGTGGACCTAATAATTTACTCGTGTTGAATTATTTAGGGGTTTGTATTTGAGATGCTTTACTTGAAAACCCTCTAACATGTACAAATGGAAAGGCAAATTGAGAATTAAATGTTCAGTAGCATCTATAAACTAAATCATGTTGCAGTACACTATGCAGAATATAATTGCTTCTGTCCCACTGGCAACAATACAACTTAAAATTGCTTACATTATGCGATATTTGTTTTACTACAACACAATATTTTGAATTGTCAAATTGTATTGTTGCCATGCATAAGCTACAAGCACACAAGAACCGTTCTCAACAAAGCACATTGTACTAAAATCAAAACCAGAAAATACGCAAAATAACCCGCAATTTACAATTTAGTTAGACTAAATTTAACTGTTTCAAATACATTCAAAATATAAATCTATATTATATACAAAATAATTATAATTGAACAAATTTCGCAGTACCAGATATACTCATGTGAGATGTCTTACTTGTTCTAAGATTACTACTCGCCGTGATAGAACACCGTTATTTTGTGGCAATGTGGATAGCTATGCGTATACTTACAGCTAGTACGTGTAGCTGCAATTTTGAAACTCATTTTTCTTTAATAAAATTATCCAAAACACAGAAAATGTACTTACCAACGCCGTATTTTTCGTGTTCTGTAGGTATCCACGTATTCATGATTTGTGCATTGAAAAGAAATGCAAAAACAGCACCACAACATAAAAACTGCGTGCGAAAGAGCGCATTCTACGGACTCTCAAGTCTCCGCTGTGGAGTCATTGTTCTGGATGCAAAAGCTAGAGCGAACTACAATACATTATTACAGACGGATAGAAACGGAATATGTTGCATTGTGGGAAAAGTAGTTCAATGAAATTACGTCAACACACGATAAAGGACTCCTATTCCCATCCACCTTTCTGAATCGGAATATACCGATTGGTCAGTGTTTGAGATGTTGTTCCATGTGATACGCTGTTGAAAGCATGGCTGCCTGCAGTGACAACGGTAAGAACATATTAGGTACGTAGAAGAAGCAGATCGGAACCATATAGCTTTATTAATTTTGACACAGGCGCATTGTATATATTAGTTTAATTATTTATGTATTCAGCAAAATTTTTAAGTTACCAAATTAAAATAGACTTTTACATTTAGCCACCGAGTTTGCTTAATTTAGTAAGATAACCTTTGCTATTTTCAAGTTAATTTGGATAGGTATTTGTGTATTCTGTAATGCTATAATTGACAATTTAGCAAATCAAAATAAGCAAAACATCTCTGCGATTTAAAAAAAAAATGTTTCCCCGGTGGCCGGCAATCCTGTTCCGAGAATGCTACTACCCTCCAGATTCTCATGTTCTCTCTAATTAATGAACCACTGAGTACCTGGAGCGTTTGGTCATCTGGAGTAATTTATCGTGATTAATCCAATTTAGCGATTAGGGGAGGAAAGAAAACAAGGATTATCTCTGGCATATTTGCTGGTTTTTAGCATCTCTTGTAAACCTAAAAACACCAGAGCTCATTTAAAGATCCACACAATGACTCTAGTTAAAACCGTAAGAGTCAAGGCGAAACGAAAACCTGTGGACACCGCGGCACATAAGGAACGGGATTGACTACCCCTGGAGAAAATATTTTACAGCTTTGTCAAAAAATTTTCCAAATTGAATATAACTGTAGAGAAAATTAGTCAGTTTTTTCCCCCCACAGACCTCAATAGGGCAAATTACCTTTGGCTATGGCAATTGCAGCATTCTGAGGTCTATATATTTGAACAGTTTTGGTTAGTTACCAACCAAGGAGTCAGGCACCGCATATGAAGTAAACGTGGTCTTTATTTCACACATGTGCTTACATCCTGTCTTTAAGAAAAGCAGATCGGACAATGGCAATGTCCCCCTTTACACAGGGGAAACGTTGGGGGCCATTCAGAGCCCGATCACTCAAACTCGGGGGGGCAAAGATAAATCAGACATACAGGAACAGGAGACATTCGACAACAGTTCACAATAATCAACAGGCACCGAACATAATCTGCTGCTCCATCTCCGTTACTGTGTGTGTGTGTGTGTGTGTGTGTGTGTGTGTGTGTGTGTGTGTGTGTGTGTGTGTCACAGCTGGAGTGATATATATTGAATATTCAGCTACATTAGCAGGTGGCCTTTTTGCGTCAGGAAGAGAAAATATAATCCTGCCATACTCATGTGCTCCTGAAAATGAAGAGCACACTTCTTCACTGCACTCTGGGAACTACGGTGCTCGTCGGTACCTTCTCGACCTTACGCACGTGCGAATGTGCTCAGAACTGAGGTTTACGCTCTCTCGTTCTCACGCGTCACAGAGCAAGCCAGTTTTCCTGCAGATCTTATATTGCGTCAGACGTTTTCCATAAACCCTTTTTGCTCTTGTGGCTTTGAAGCCGCAGGAGTGCGGCTCTGAGAAGCCTCCTCAAGGAGGTGTCAAGGAGCTAAAGGAGCAATCTCGAGCTCAAGCACGGCGGGGGGCAGGAGAAGAGGACTCCTTTGATGTGTAAGAGCTTTGGGACGCACCCCCAAAGGAGCCGGAGTGGGATTAGGCGGTTTGTGGGGCGTGCAGCGCTACGCGGTGTGCGTCTCTCTGGGCTTGACTGACTGTAACGCCGGTAAGGGTTGCCATTGTCCGGTCAGTAATCGATGGACCCAAGGGAGCAGACCTGTGGGTCTTTGACTAAACCTGGCCTGAAATACGTACAGCAGTGTTTCCCTTTCCTTATCCTGGAGTCCCCCTGGGTTTGCTGGTTTTCGATCCAACCAAGTCCAAGTTTATGTCAGTATGAATTTATTCAATTCATGTAAATGTGTCAGAATGCACAATATTGTCAGAATGCATCCATTTACTTTTGAATTGACTCATTATTTTGGAATAGATTATTATTATATAGTGTTGTTGTTAAGTCCATTAGCATGCTCTCTTTTTCGGGGGTCAATTCCCTTGCACTTCTCTTCACAGAGGGGCAGGACTCCATCCTGGAGCCCTTGTCTTTCCCAGAAAGCCCTGGCCCCCGTGCATTCCTGGAGCCTGATGTGGCTGCGCCCTGTGCCCTGTGCCCAGCGTTGGTGCCACTGTGGGGGCAGGAGGCTCTGCTGAAGCACCTGCTCCTGGAACACAAACTGGTCATCGCCGACGTCAGGCTGGTTGCCGACTTCCCAAAGTACGCCGTGGCTTCCAATCTGCTCGCTTTCCTGTGGTCTATGGGGAGAGATGAGTTATTCATATATATATATATATATATATATATATATATATATAAAAACATATAATGCAAAGATGTATAGTATACAAATAAAATTAGTTCTGGTCCCCAAATTAAATATTGCAGGGGATAGTTCTGAAAGGTAAAAATCTAAAGGGAGCATTTGGATACTTGAATGATGAGTGATGAACCGAGGCCCAGAGATCCTCCTGCTTCGGTTTGCATTGTGAGTTTCCTTGCACCAGAATCATTGAGCCTAGCGCGTCTAAAGTAACCCCCTGCCCCCAATCCTGCAAGCGTGGAACCGAGCTGCGCGCTTTTGTTCCATGACTTGCGGATTTGTGAGTGGCTGAGTTTCGCTGGCTTGCACCATGTGCCATACCCTTCCACCCCTGCGTGTGTACGAATGCAGGATGTTCTCCCAACAGCTAAGATGACCCGGGATGCTAATCTTATTTACAGGGCAGCCCATCGTAGGTCCTGAACTGCAGATTAGAGGGGTCCATGACCGGCGACAATTAAAAACACCCGTTTACTTGGTGCATGGTCCGCTAGGCCGCGCAAAAAGCAGCTAAATGTTATAAAGGGGCCTTACTGACAGCAGTCAGTCTGCAGCTGTCTGGTCCGTAAGGAGAGGCTAAAGGTTACTGAAATGTTAAAGGGGATCTATAAACTCTGGAAAGCTCAAAGCCAGCCCCATACATCCTTCATTGCATCAAAAGTCTATGAGCGTTCATTATTTCTGCCATTACTAATGTGAATGTCAATGTGAATCAGATGGTACGGATGGGGGAGGGGGGCTTGGTTATGAATAAATAAAGTGGATTCAAATCATAACTCGGAGACGCGTTTCACTGAATGAGTGCTCTTTTTATTTTGGCTTAGATATATCCTGTACTGGAGAAAGAGATTTACAGAACAGCCCATTACAGATTTCTGCACCGTTATCCAAACAAATTCAGAGGGGCCTGTTGGTAAGTCTGATTTTCAATTGAACAAAGTACAACTGTACAATCATAGAGGGGTTCGCTTTTACTGAGAGCCGTTTGACAGCACCAAAAGCGGCCCCCTGAAATGACCTCCTTTAGTACGATCTTGTGTCCCGAAGGAATCAAACACTTTAATGATGTCGCCGTGTGCGTGTGTTAAATCCCAAAAAGCCTGTGCATGGACACAGGCCTTTATGTGCACACAGGGGCACGCAGCATTCACCCTAGCACATCCCTGCAGGCCTGTGTGGCTTTCAAACCAACCCCCTTCTCCCGCCGATGTAATGAGAAACGCAGTCGCGGGTGCCTGAAAGCAGCACGGGATAAGCTGTTAAAGAAAATGAGAGTTTGCGGGAGAGATTGGTTTGCAGCGATCTTAAAAAAAATAAAAATAAAAAAAATGCAATGGCTTTGTGTTAAAAAGTCATCTCCGTTCCCCCGACTGAGGAAACGACACCAAATGAAAGCTATAGAGGCTGAGTAAAGGTTCCACCTTACCCAGACTTTCACTCCCAGCTGGGAGAAAAGTCCACCTAGAGTAGATTTTAGTTAGGGTGTGTCGCCGTTTGAGCAACGGCTGTCAGTAACTCCACGCTTGAGTTGTCGCGTGCGCCGTCGGTGGAATGCTTTCGCGCCCACGGCCAGGTCAACCTGAGCCAAAAGCAGCCTTCCCGCCCCCAACCACGTCACCCCACTCCGGAACCACCCTGCAGGTCTCTGGGTTCCTGCCACAGGAACGAAAGCACTGGCTCCAATAAAGGCCTGCCCACCACACCTATTTGCAGATTATGTAGGTGGTTAGAATGCTTTGTCATGTCATTTTAAGATCTTTTTTCTAGTTTCTTACTGAAAAGCTCAGCCAGAAGTGCGCCACCACGCCTAGTGCTATGTCCTGGGATGTCGGTTAGTTATTTGACAAGTGTAACACAGAACTGCAACCCCTGCCCCTGAAAGTGATGTGTCATTTGAGAGGAACCGGAGACAATCGAGCTCTTCATCTGCGTTTTATTCCGCCACGGATTAAAGTGAAGTGAAAACCCAGAAACCTGGCGTTGTTCTGCATTTATAAGTCACTGGACGTATAAAAACAAATCCCAGAGCTTTCGGATGATAAATGTGTTTACACCCGTGACTGTGTTTTCAGAGACGCAAGAGCACTTCTTCCTCCTGTGCGACGCCCTGTCAGAGGACCGTGTCCTGAGGGAGCAACTGCAGCAGAGACGGCTGGTGAGTGCAACTGTCCTGTCCTGTCCTGTGAAAAGCACCCCTCCGTAACAAAGAGGGGGCGCTTTGCACCGCGCTGCACACTGCCGCTTATAGCGTTTTCCAATATTGCCAACGTCTTGAATATTTCGGATATTTTGAATATCTCGCTGCGGAGCAGGGTCCGGTCCTGAGAGCACAGAGGCGGGCACGGATCTGACACCGCCCACGCGCCTCTCCTCGCCCACAAAACACCGATGTCACACTAGGGTTAGCAGCCCTGCGGCTATACCAGGAGGGTTGAAACGCCCCGGCTATTATGGCCCACGAGCAGGTTTGTCGTGTCTCGGCAGGAACGCCGTGGCGAAGGCACTTCAGAGTCGACCTGCAAATTAAGCTGGTCGTGTCAGGAGGCCTGTCAGAGGCATGTTTTCAACCACGGTGAATAACAGCCCTCGATAATTTGTGAAGTGTCTGTTTTTCTCCCGGAGCAAAACAAAAACGCAACGCTGGAAACGCTTGGCAGAACACAACGAGTGAACCTCGTTTAATTTGTTTTTCCCTTTGTTCGCCGTCGAAGTGTTTACAGAGAACGTTGCTCCATCTGTCCTTCCGAGTGGAAAAATTCAGCCCGCTGTGGTAAACAAAGATGACACAGGTTTCAGGCAGACCTCTCCCACTCCAGAGCAGGAGCCAGTGCCGCCGTCACTCATGGGAGCTCACCGCGGATACGGTGCCGGTTCAGACAGGCCAAAGGTGTAGTGGTGATGTCACATAGTGCCATAGCCTGTCTGGCGCCACCTCAGTAAGAGTCTTGGGTTTTTGTTTAGTTTTTTTAGTTTTATTGTTGCTAAAAGCACATTTCTTTTCATTATATTTCTGGGGCTAGGCAATATGATCAGATGAGTCTATCCCTTTAGAAATAACTTTTGTTACGCGTTTTAGTGGTTTCTCTCTGGGTGCCACTTAACCAAATGAAGGGCCGCTAAACAAAACTAGTTATTAGTCGCTGTGCAGATGCAGAGTTTAAGCGGTTTCTCTCTGGGTGCCACTTAACCAAATGAAGGGCCGCTAAACAAAACTAGTTATTAGTCGCTGTGCAGATGCAGAGTTTAAGCGGTTCCTGTGATGAGAATACCATCAGCCCCAATAAAAACCCCTGACGGGATCCATAAACACTCCCCAGCAGATATGGCTGGCGAGGGCTCTCGGAGGTGGATTTGCATCTCAATGCGCTTTTGTCCCTACGGCCAAATCAACTTTAGGGACGTGTCAAATGAAAACCGGCGTATTGATTTTGAGTAGTGGCTAATGCAGCGGGTCAGGGAGAGGGCGCTTGGGTGGACCGCAGGGGAGAGCCGTCGCCGGGGGTTGCCGTTGCTGCTGCGTATCGACCGCCTCTGTACGGGACCTCCTGGCGAGGGTCTCCCAGGTGAACTCTGTTACGGAGTCCACAGGATACGGAGTTGCCGTCTACGTGGAAACCCCTGCTAAGAGGGTGCTGGGACTGCGCATTTATTTCATATGGGGGTCAGACAAGAGAGACCCGGCCAACAATGGGTCCGACAACAATATCCTTGGAATATAGAGCAGCTGTCCACCCCGAAAACAAACACAGGCAGAATTTTCTATGAAGGCCTTTATGCGTTTCCTTTTCATTAGATCCGACGGAAGTAAATGAGACGCAAACAGAGTAGTGCTCATGAGAGGAGATGCTGTCTGTCCCACATCTCTTTCACAAAAAGATGCAAATCCCCAACGTTTTTCTGCACTTCCGCTCATTGTACTTGCCCTTTGATCGTTATTGAACGCCGTTATTAAACGGATGCCCCTACCGAACTGGATGTGAGAAAAACCGTGGTCTGGTGGAAGGCATCGCCTTCGTGGTGCCAAGCAGACGGCAGCGCCTGGAACTAGCCTGTGTATCTCTGGGGATGGGGATGGGGGGGGCAGGTGTCGCTAACCCGCCTGTTGCGCCAGGCTACCCCGGAAGGCCGGAGGCAGGCCTGGCCGAATCCTGGAAAGTCCGGGATCCGCGCTGCATGCCAGCTCCATCACAGCTCCATCACAGCCCTCTCCGCCGAGTTAGGAAGCTGGGCAGACGGGAAGGGGAAGATTACAGAAAGCGCGGCGCCCCCGTCGGCTCGGTCTGTAAACACTCCGCTGAGCACACAGAGGTATTAATCCTGCTTCCGCTGCGCCTATGACTGCCAGCCTCATTTAAATACCGCCCGGAGCAGTCTTTCTGTGTCACTCTCGCTCTCTTTCTCTCTCTCCTTTCCCCGTCCGCCCCTCCTTCGTTCCTCCATGAGCATTCGCCGGCGCTGAGATCCTCTCCCTTTTGTCACTTTAAGGGGTGCAGCGAAGGAGAAGCACTCGTCTTTACTCCACGAACCTGAGGAGTTCAGCTCGCTCGTCGTAAAAGGAACTGCCATTCACCGGTGACGCGCACGCGCTGTTCAATATCTATTCGATTGTAAAAATGGGCTGCGCGCAAAGTCGATCCGAGCCCTTAGACGCCTTTGATACGAGAGAAAATGGGGCACGTTGTGTCTTTTGCGAGTGCCTCGTTTGCATAAACGATCTGGAGTCGAGCAGGTGGCTAATAGCGGCAGAGTTGATTTTTTTAAGTCGCTCTGCATTGCTCTGTGAAGCAAGAATGATGAAATTTATGTAAAATGTTGCTCTCAAATAATTAACGTCATTTTTCTTTACATTTGTGTCACGGGCCCTGCATTATGGAACAAACAACTCGTCCTTGTGACACGCTGTTGCATTCACGTGTGACTTAGCCAGCTTGAAGGGCCCATTTTAAGAAGCACAGATCAGGGGAACTGTCAGCGGGAGTTTTTGTTTTGTTTTGGGCCTGCCCTGCACTTCGGTGCGTTTTATTAAATCCCCGGCGTGCACTCCGAGCTGAGAGAACCCCTTATCGACTCGGGACCCGGGTGGGCACACCTTAGCGGAGATGGAAAGCTGCCTGGCAGTCCCAGGAAGGAATTAGCAGTGGGTCCCGTGCTCTGGTTGTCAGGCCAAGACGCGGTTCCCTCTCTCCTGCTTGGCATTGCTCGCACCTGACCCAGTGTATCCTGGTAACACCCTTTGTGGCGCAATCCAAGGGTAGCTCTCGGTTCACTTCATTCTGAGTCCTGTTAGTGTGGCTTTCTGAATCCAATTTGGCTACTTTCCCCCATTACAATTTTGCACCGGAAAAAAAGAAAATGTTAGTCCTTTCTCTGCATCCATAAAAACAAAATTGTGTTGTGATTAAGGATTCAAAGTAGTGAAAATTATATTGAAATTCTAATAGTAGGAAGGTTACAGTTAAATGCACATAAAGATATTTAAAGTGCAACCAAGCCGTATATAAATGTACATTTACTGTGACGAAGAATTAACATGCATCCATCTACGTAACCTTACTAACATCCTGTCTTGGAGAAAATCAGTGAGTTAAATCATTAAACCTGTGTTTGCTAAACTGAATCTTAAGTCAAATAAAAACAATAAAAGTATTTCATAATTTATTTTGCATTGTACATTCTCATTGTTTTTAACCATTTTTTTAAAACCTAGTTTTCCTGAGCCAAATTTTACCTGAAATCATGTTGTTCTTTCTTTCACTGATATCTTTTACTTAGTGTTTTATGTTTTTACAGATAAAACTGTAAATGGGTTATTTAAGAAATGAGGAACTTAAAGTACCATTTCACAATATTTCTAGACCAGGCTGTGAGTCAAAGACTCTCTGGCTATGATTGACTTCATTAGACATGTCTGGATTCAAATCTCTCTTTAAGGCGAAAGACGTTGCTAGGCAACTCCATGGCAACCTAAATCTGCCCCGCCCCCCAACAGACATTACATAAGACTGACACCTCAAAATGGCTCAAATTATGCCACAGTATTCAGTTTTTTCCCCGCTTTTGTCATTTATTTCTGTAAATAGGGAAGTACAATGAAGAACAACAAGTTCACAGCAGAGTTAATCTTGGAAATATCACCGTTTCCTCAAAATCATGGTCAATGTCCTGTTACAGAGGGCCCTGTGTGAGAGAGGAAAATAAAATGTGTTTGCTTCTCAGGCCTTTCACAATGGGGCTCTTCTCTTGGTTTTGTAATCCTGAGTCAGTCTGATTTGACAAGCTGGGATAAATTGCGCAGGTTGTTACGCGAGCAAAGCAGTCTAACTTCTGAAAAGGGCACAAACTGTGCACAAGCGATCTGTACGCTGTGGCCTCTGTATCAGCCAACGATCACTATTGACCTGCAGTACAGTACCACATAACGAACTGTCAGAGGTTTAATGGAACAATCAGGAACTATCTAAACGTTTGGAGAGGGTGCTGCGGTGTTGAAAGTCCTTTGACGCCACATGACAAACTTCCAGTAGTGACTAAGAGCTTCAGCGGCGAGGGGAGGGTTCCTTTGGCAATGCGACGGATGTATGTTATCTAAAAGAAAATAAAACTGCCAGGCTTTAATCCAACACTTGTTCACTCCTGGAATCCTCAGTTGCCGAGCTGACTGTCCAGGGGGAGCCGTCTCACTCCTGACATTTTTCTGTCTTCTTTTCTCTAGTGTTGTTTAATTTGTTTCTGCGACGTTAGCCTAGTCAGCCTTGATATGAACCAAACTGCGCCATGCTCCCTGAGGCGCACTGATCAGCCGCCGCATTTCAAAGCCAAACGTTTTCCAGAGTGGGCCTGCTCGACCGCGTGGCGTCTCGAGTCGCCCGGGCTTTTCCATCACCTCGCACGTGTTGGGGCGAAGTCGGGCCGCCGGGCCTGTGAACTGCGAGGGTTTGAGCCCCCGGGGGGGACACGGGTGAAACCCTGCGGATACACGACTCCACAGGCCGCGTGAGGCCAGCCAATCGCATGGCCCGTGCCGAGCAGCGGCGTTCGCTGTTGGGGAGCCCCCTAGCGACAGTGAGCTTTCTCGGTTGCCATTTTGTGTTTCTCCGGGGACGGTGTAGTGCGGGGACCAGAGTGGTCATTATGTGTCTGACAGAAATCTTTTTTGTGTTTTTTTTACCAACTTGGCACACTTAACTGCAACAGTAGGGCATATGCTTTGTGCTTTTGGAATGAACTATTGAGCTTAGTGTTAGCCAATTAAAGCTCTGGCCACTTTTTTCCTCCTAGTTTAAAAACACTGGCTCGAGTTTTTGAGAAACTGGATTCATTTGTTTATTTTCTTTCTTATGTTTAAAGCTGTCTACCAGCATTAATTAAATGTCGTCCTCGTTGAACCTAGAAAACAGCCCAGTCTTCACAATTAAAATCTGCCCTTGTTAGATAGACTCATTTTCATTTCCTTTTCCATAGGTTTTGAGAGACAGCAAACGTGAATCACTATGAATAAAGCAGTGACTTTTTGTTACCTGCCGGTTACATACAGTTGCTCTGTACTACGTTTGCTTTGAATGCCGAAACAGGGCCGTCTGCCCTGCGAACGTTCTGTGTGATATAACAGCGCTCCCCGTCTGTCTGCAGGAGAAGATCCTGGAGCAACAGCAGCGAGAGAGAGACGACAGCAGCCTTGAGCGAACCTGCATGTTCTGTCAGGAGGAGTTTGTGGGAAACAGGTGAGTGCTGCCGTGATTGGTTCAGAACCTAAACGGTTCTCATGGTCTGCAGTGACAAGGGAGGGGAATTAGAAAGTTGAGGAGGAACACGAGGGCTTTTGATCCATACACCCTCAAAGCCACCCTTAGTGGTGTGACCTTACTTCATAAAAATAAAAAATAAAAACATTCCTACTAAAATTATTTCAACCAAGATAACGACCATAAACATCAAGGAATACTTTCAAAAGAAACCCAGGAAGGACTGTAATTTGCAGAACTCCCCTTGATCTTGAGATACACTCAAAATGCCCATCGCTTAATCACCGTCAAGAAATGAATGGATTTTAAACCCAAGGATACTTTGACAGCAATTAACACAGTATTCTCTCGGCCTCAGATTCCATAAATACCTGCTAGAGGCGTACTTCCCCTTTTTGAACTTTAAGAGGCCTGAAGTGGAGGAGTTGAGATCAGCGTGTGTGTTTTTTGATCAATGAAAACCCCTATTGGAGCTCTCCTGGGGGAGACTGTAAGACTCTCTCTCCTCCGCTTTA
Organism: Hiodon alosoides; assembly: GCA_025775065.1. Taxonomy (NCBI): domain Eukaryota; kingdom Metazoa; phylum Chordata; class Actinopteri; order Hiodontiformes; family Hiodontidae; genus Hiodon; species Hiodon alosoides. The sequence continues at coordinate 5,993 of JAOYSI010073812.1, read as the reverse complement.
GCATTCATTAGAGCTGGTGGGTTAAGAAGGCAGGCTCCTGTATGTGGATTGACGGTGTGGTCGGCTCATTAGACCTTGGGCCGGTGGGTTGTTAGTTTAAACCTCACACGGGACAGCGGGGAGGCATTTTACATTGGCAGTCCTGAAACCTTTCCCTAAGAGGCCTGGACCTTTTAGTGATGCACTGGGGCAGAAGCCCGGATTAAAATGCCCCTGCCAGGGCATTACTAGCCCTGGGTCATTGCAGGTCCTTTCCTGCATGATTCGCGCTGTATAAGTGAGAAACTGTTGAGAATAATGTCACGTGTTTCCATCTTCCTCTCTAAAGGTCTTTGCTCCTCAATCATATGGCGAAGGAACATTCCTTCAATGTGGGACTGCCTGACAACATTGTGTACTGTGTCGAGTTCCTGGACACCCTGCAGAGGAAGCTTGATAAGTATGGCTACGTAATTAACGTGCCCCCCCCCCCTACAGGTCCTCGCTCCGTTAGAGAGTGTCGTTCCAGGCCTCTGCTCAACTCTGCCGGTGCTGACGCCTTTCTGCCCCGGATGATCGAATGCACTTTTGTTTCTCTGCTTGTGGCAGGGTTTGCTCGACACGCACTTATACTATACTAGCAAGTTTACGTTCAATTTATTTATTCAGTGTTTCGCATTTCCCATTCAGAGGTTTAGGTCGTTGTTAATGACAATTAACGCGCTAAAATGAGAGCACCTAAACCTTCCGGGATATAAATGGAACACGGAACCACCAATGCGTGTATCAATGCAGCACATTTAATGTGAGACTCCCTCCGACTTAACTTGCCGTGCGTTTTTTTTTTACTCGTACATGCTGCTAATGCAGTGCGCCCTGTCGACAACGGGAATGGAATCATTCCCAGTCCTCGAACCGGTCTCATTCACTTCTAACCTGTGGCCGTCTCTCCGCACCTCGGGGCGATTTGGCGCGATCCGGTCATCGTGCCTGGGCTTGCCCCGTCACCCCCGCCTCCACGTCTGTATTCCCGTCACGCCGGGTGCGCCCACGCAGCTCCAACGTGAGCTGCACACAGAAAGCGCCGGTCCAGATGCTGACTCCTCCACAGCGGGTAGCTAGACTGTGCGCGCCCCGATAGTCGGGCAGCCGCAGTCCTGATTGAGGGGACACCTATCAGAAAAGCTTTGAGATGTTGCTGCAGCTTGTTTTTTCTGCTCTGTTTCCAAAGCTGAACATCTGATATGTATTGGGAATAAAATAATCTAGCCTTCTGCTTTAGTATGAAACATAGTTTGAAAGAAATAGAATTGCCTTGAAGTGACTATTATTATTACTATGTTATATTTACGTTCATTGTTACTGCTCTTGGGAGCCCGTGTCTCTCAGGCCCCAAAAAAATGTAATAGTGAAAACCATATATCGCTTCAATTATTAACACACCACTGTTGGCCTCTGTGAATTTAAATTGCCAGCTCTGTGTGTCTATCACTGCCACATTTCTGCGTATTTAAAAGGAGAGCTCCCCCTACTGTTGAGTTTAATCGTACTGTTAATGTTTCGCTTCCCTGAGCAGATCATTATTATTGTGATTACCTTTTTCTCTCTGCCCTGAACTGAAGTGTGCACTAATTTTTTTGAGGGCTCTCTAATTTCACCTTTTTTTTCCCCCCTCTTTAGTTTGCAGTGCTTGTACTGTGAGAAGACATTTAGAGACAAAAACACACTGAAAGACCACATGAGGAAGAAGCAACATCGCAGAATTAATTCCAAGAACAAGGAATACGACCGGTTCTATGTCATCAACTACCTGGTACATTTCTGTGTGTGTGGTCAGTGTGTGCATTCCTCAGTACACATCTTCTCGTGTACTCTTTGTCTGTCCTCGATCCACTTTTATAGAGTGAGTTTAAAGACTACATATTTTTGATGGACGTCTAGTTTTGTTTCTGCTTCCCGATCACAGGGCTACAGGGCTTATCTCCATGTTAGACGTGCAGTGGAATAACATGAGCCGGGTTAGGTATGCAGTTCCTGCTGAAACAGTTATTGGGAATACTAAATGACTGAATATAGACTTCTCCGTCACAAATTAGGAAAGCATTAGTACAATAAACATTCAGAGCGTCGAGATGTTTCAAGACGCTCGTCCGTTTTTGGGGGGGGTGGGGGTTTCCTGCCCTGATCCGGTCTGATGAAGGTATTTGCACTGCGCCGCGTTTGCCTGTTGCTGTAGAAGCAGTGCGTCCCGAGGGTGTGTTTTGTAATCTTCTTTGTTTCATAATTGGATTCAAGCGGTTTTATGGCGCTGTCGGATCCGCACGATAGCACACTTTAATGGCGTGGGAGGCACGGCCTTTGCAGTGCGATGATGAGAGCGTCACATCCTCGCTAAACCGTTCTCTTTGGAAACGCCATCAGCATCTTTTAATTTAACCAGCTTGATGACTAGGTCATTGTCAGTTGGCCACCAGAACCTTTTCACAGGTTTTGAAGTATTGTAATTGCGATTGTATTAATTTCTCTAGCTGTCATTGAAAAGGGATTAATATAAATGAGTTTGTAGAACCAATTAGTTCTGAAATGTGCACCATTAAAAAATAAACAATTTTCCATTTGGATTCCTTGTTAACTCTTGTAAAATGAATTATCTTCTCACTTTAAATGTATATATTTTTTGATTTAGGAACTAGGAAAGACCTGGGAAGAGGTCCAGTCGGAGGACGATCGTGATATGACAGAAGATCAAACAGAGTAAGGATTCTTTCAAAGCCGACCTGTCCGTCACTTGGCTAGAGAAGATGGGAAGGGAATTCCAATTATCAGATGTTCTTTTGTCCTCAGTGATTGGTCAGAATGGCAGGACCACCCGGTTTGTGCGGTCTGCCTCTTCTGCGAGCACCAATCAGAAACCATGGACAAGATTTACACTCACATGCAGGTACGTGTCTTTGCAAGTATTAAATATACAGTTAATAAATTCAACATTTTACAGAATATCAGGGCTTTAAATTAGAAAAATGTGCCTTGCATCTTTTCTCTAAAAAGTGACTGCAATGCAGACTTTTTTCCAGTACAAGTAATTTTGTGCAGCACTGAAATGGTCATGTTAAATGTTCTTCAGGAAACTCATGGATTTGATCTTCACAAATTAAAGGCAGAACTCAGTGAGTATGGCATGATAATGACTTGCACAGGTTAAATGTAATTAGACCATGCAAAAAATGTATTTCACTTTTAAGAGGTTGATACCGGATGGCTTGCATACCTGAAAACGCTCTTATAATGACCCGTGGTTTCATTTATTTTACGGGTGCTCTGATGCAGATCTAAAGTTTTACCAGCAAGTAAAACTGGTGAACTACATTAGAAGGGAGATTCACCAGTGCCGTTGCTATGGGTGCCAGAAGAAGTTTGGTTCTAAGGAGGAAGTCCTGCTTCACATAATCGAATCAGCTCATGTAATGACCCTACCGGAGAGGTCCATCTGGGACCAGCCACAGTGAGTCGTTCGGTTAAGCCCAGTTTTCAGCCAGATAGCGACATTAGCGCTTTTAGTGAGGTTTGTACATGAATTTCTGTAATTATGCGAGAAATGGGACGGCCCAATGAAGAGAGAACTTCCCCTCATCCGTCCCCAGGTACTATTTCCCCACCTACGAGAACGACGCCCTCCTGTGCGTCTTGTCCGACAGCGACAGTGACCCCGAAGGCAGTCAAGGCGGAGACGTCCCCGTCATCGCCGAGGACGTCTCGGACCTGGAGGCCCTGAAACGGACCAGCGTGTTAAACCATTTACTTAAGGGAAGCGGCAGTGCTTGACCCCGGGTCGCACCTCCAGACACTTCAGCGCCGTTACGTTTTCCCACTCAGCCCGGCTACAGCCGTCGCAGTTTCGGGTCTCTTCGAGAACGGACGCCACCCGTGCCTGTGTCTTTAAATCGAATACAACGGAAATGCTTGTTTTGAGGAATTTTGCGTTCTGATCGAATGCAGGTTTTCTTTGTCAGTTGTCACATCTTTAGTTGTAACCTGTAAATAAACCAGATCATTTAAATGTACGCAGTCGTGCATCAGTCAAAATGTTTCACGAATAACAGATTCATTGATGCTTTTTACAAACTTTCATTATACGTCATTATAATATTTCTGGCAGCGACCACTATGACGAGACACAACAGAAAAAAGCGAATTTCCTCTCCTCTACAACTGAGTAAAGATGTAGATGTAAGTTGAAATGGGCAAGCAAGGCGTCAGGAGTAACACTATAGTCAGTCTGTTCTGCAGGCAAACAGCACCGGCCTCCCTGCTGATCACAGAGACAAGGCCAGACAGGTACGACAGGAGACCCAATGATCTCGCCAGAACACGTCCAACCCTCCTTACTGAGATGCCCCCCCAAACCCCACTGAGTTCAGCAGGGTCTCAAAGGCTAGGACCTCACCCCAATCACCCCGCTCTGCAGCGAATTGTGTGCTGACTGAAACTGCAGTTTGCCAGAGTTGGAGTTTCATTTCTTTACCCCCAGAGAGAAACAGACTGTTTCCAGTGCCACGACACTTGTTCACAGATACAGAAATGAGAAATTCACAGGAACATTGAGGTGTAAGGAGAATACATTTATGATACTCAAACGCAAGGCAATGTCTTGAATTTCACTGTAAATTTAAAACTTTGAAGTCAAAGTGAAAATTCTGATTGGTTAATAAAAGGATTCTGTGACATTATGTAAAAGATTTAACGTTTGGGATTAATGAGTAGAAATGCAACCAAATCCGTTTGTTTCTTATTATCCCTCAAATGTTTAGAAGCCCTTTTCTAATGTATTTATTCAACCCTTCAGACCACGGAGACTTCCAGATATCATCTCTTTGGTCTGTTCATAATAGGCAGCTTATCCCCCATGGATGCCTGTGCAATCACAAAACATCATAAATCACTCTGAGGTGCCTGGAACCTCGGCGATCATTTCAATGGTGGCTGCTTATTCCAGCCCCCTGTGGCCAGTACCCAATCAGGTGGCCCGGCCTGGACGTCCAATGTTAGGCGATTTCGGAGGGGAATTAACCCAGACATCAATGTTAAAATATGATGTAACTCTTCATACCGTGTTCCAAATAGCTGAAAATATATATATTTTTAAACAAAATCACGTCATTTAATAAAAAATTTCTTTAAAAACTTGCCATTTTTGAATAGTTCACACCAAACTAAGTAGAATACACGCTTGTATTGTGTACTTTCCCACTAAGGCCCACTTATCACTGCTGAGCAGCATTTTCAGTGCTGAAAAGGTTTTGCAAATGTTAAGTGAAAGCATAGGTTGCCTTAGCAACAAGTAATTGCAACCAGAATCTAACCGTCGCAAGTGAAACGTTCCGTTCGATGCAACACAGCTCCTTAAGCGAACCGCTTACTGTGAAATCTGTGATTCCTGTCGCAAACCAAGCCTAAAGGGAAGCGTATTCCAGCATACTGGCACATGCTTACAGCAGAGCTTGCTTTTATTCCATATTAATATCCCACTGTTGATGCTCTTCTTTAAAAACAATAAACAGCACAGGGGATTGTTAATTGGCTGCTTAAAAGTGCCTCTAAGAGAGTTGCCTGCGTTTTTATTAAATGCTACTCCACAGTGAACGATGGGATGATATTAGCACGTCGGATTCCCACCTTTGCTCTTCCGTGAGAATAGGGCCATGCAACAGAGAGGTTGGCAGTGATGTTAATTTCAGCGAGGACACACATGTGGCTGGTCATAACAGCAACACTGTACCTTTACTCAGACCCTTACTGAATGTACCCTTGTATTGATTTGCATTACTCAATATTTAAGTACATTTAAATGTAGATTCAACTGTAGATTTAGATGTTCTATGTAGACTAGGTTAAAGCACAAATATAGATTAAACTGTTAATGTAAATCAAACATTGTGAACCTCATTACTTATGCGTTGGAATTGTACCATTTACCCCTTACCTTCCATCTTCAGTTATAAATGTGTGTGTGTGTG
>JAOYSI010073811.1:7046-19386 GCA_025775065.1 Hiodon alosoides | reverse complement strand
CCTTTTCCTGGGCTCCGGAGGAGCTTCAAAAGTTTCAGCCATGTCCCTCCTACCTCAAGCAGGGGTTGTGTAACAGAACATTCCAATGTCCCACGGGTTCTGGAGTGTGGCATTCGCCAGCAAAGGTAGTGTCCCGATGCAGAGCGTGGAGGGTAGAGCTGGGAGGATTTCATTAAGAGAAAAGTTTTCCTGGTTTAGTGTTTTTGTTTTTGTTTTTTTTTGGAACGGATCCTTGGCCTCCGTTTGCCCCGCGCTTTTGGAGGAAGGAGAGAGGTGCGTCATCGCGCCGTCCGCTAAGCGGCCGTGGCATCCTCCCGGGCCAGGGGGATCTGATTGGAAAACAAAGGGAGGATGTGCCCCATGGATGACTTCCTGTCCCGGGGAAAAGCAGTGGGAAAGGACACGGCCGGGAAGTGCGTGAAACGGGTCTGAGTCGGGGCGCGTTGCCCGCTTCACCTCTCGCCCACAGACGTGGTCTCCCTGGCACTGCGTCCACTGGGAACGACCGAGAGCGCCGCTCCTTTCTGCTGCTCTCTGCAGTTCAGGGCTCCAGTAAAAACAAGGCCTTTGTCAAGTTGAAAAGGTCACTGCTGAAATCATCCATCTCCATTGGAGGAGGGGGGGGAAAAAAACCCATGCTCAATTTAAAGGGCCCACTTGGTAATATACGATCGCTTATTGGCTCAGCTGACGCCATTGTCCACAGTAACAGCACGTTTCATTGACCTTTTTACTCTCGTTCAATAAACGGCATTAACCAGAGCTTTAGATGCTCTAGGTAAGTTATTACAGGACGGTAAGTCAGCTGATGAATTGTTTGTTCGATGGCTGGTGACCTTGGAAATTACCCAAAGTAGCTTGTGAAACATAATTGGAGATCCAGACGGCGAAGACCTTCATATGGCTCTGTGAGATATAGTTTACCACTAAAGCGTAAATGGCCTCATATATGCAAGTTCAGCAAGGTTTTATCAAGGTCCCCATCAGGGTCATTTTTAAAAAAGACCGTAAAAGAGGAAGTGAGTGAAGAGGTGCGTTCAGCAGAGCAGAGTTTACGCGTCTAGGTCAGATTCTGAACAACAACAGAACTTTTGACAATGGGGCCGGGGTGAGGGTCAGTCGGCAGATGTATATTTAAGGTTCTTTGTAGAATTTTATGAAAATTTGTTCGTTGCTTTACCTAAATTTTTAAATGAATTTAATGGATTCTTTGGTTGCTTTCATGTAAGCCAGTGATGCCAGCTTGTAGTGATCACAGCTCCACTGTGATTTAGAGGCCATGCAGTTTTATAGAGGTGAAAAATAAATTGAGTGCACAGTGCCTTTCTGGGCTCTAATATAAATAGATACAAATTGACTTTTAAAAAATTTATGGCACACAGTAAAAACAGCGTGCACAAAAGTGACCCTTGTTTTCATTCGCCCACCGAGTGATGAATGCCCCAGAGTGAGGACGGGGAAGGCCCCCCAGGGCTGACGTCGCGTCATTACAGGGGGAGACGGAGGGTCAGTGGAAACTGAGCTACCCCTGAATGGGCCAGGTGGAACAAACAAGTCCGTTTTCGCCCCCTGAACCGGAACAAGACCTCACCTTTTTATTGTGTGCGGTTTTTTTTCGAATGGATGGATCTACCCAGATGCCCCAGGGGGATTAGCCAAACAGGGCCATTGGCCCTCACTGCTGTTGTTCAGACGCTGCCCATCAGTCCCATTCACGGCAGTTTATTTACCCTTTTGTGTGGCAGCAGGGTATGGGATATTTCTTTTTTGTCCGCCGCGGCTTGCAGTTGCTCCTACATGCATGTGTTACGAAGCGTGGTTTGTCCAACCCTGAATTTATGTGTGTGTAAAAGCTTGTCAGGGACTTTCCATCGGCCGTTTACGACCAATCGGGATTTTGTTTGCCTTCTCCAGCACCTGGTATTCTGGCTCGTTAAGAGACATTTACCCATTTCTCAAATCAGTCTTGATTGTGTTGAAAACGATTCTGTCACTGCAGGCAGTAAACGGGCACCAGTGATGAAGGGTGATGAAAACGTTTGCTTGTTTTCCCAGTGCGGATCCGACTTGATCCGACTGCAGCGGCGTTGTCAACCCAAAGGAAAACCTTGCAGCGTGTTTGTGCGTGTGGTGATGGGATTCAACTGGGGCATGAACTAAGAAAGACTGATTTGATTTATAAATGGAGATTCTTAGCGAAAATCCACCAGGATAAAATACATACCAAAGCTTTGGTTTATAATATTGTTATTCAATTGAATCTATCCTCGTCACTTTATTCTCTTCAAGGTGTGCATGTAACTATAAAATATCACGTTATATGGATTTACTGAATAATATATTTTTTTAAACAAACACGGAGTGTAAAAATAGTCTGCACCGCTCAAAAAATGACCAATAATTTAATGAAAGGCTATGTGGTCAAATGTTCAAAACAAAAAAAAGTGTTATGAAAAGGATTTTTTTTTTTTATAGCTTGTGGGAAGTACATTTATTTTCATACAGTTTGTCAGTGAGGCAGTAATGAACTTCCTTCCACATAATGATAACATGTTTTTTTTACAGGCCTATATTTATGTGTGACTGTTAGGAACAGGAAAATCCTGCATCGGTCTCCTGGAAAACAATTGTTGGGAGTGGGAATGTTGACTTGTTTTCAACATTTATGTTACACAACCATAATCTTGTTTATACAGGGTTGTTTGCTGTACCATGCACTTAAATCTAGTCGGAGGTCGAACGGAGGGCTTGTGGCCAGGTAAAGATTTCAAAATTTCAGAATTTTCTGAAAGTCGTAGTAATGAACACTTTGGGACATTAATGATGGTTGTAACTCTCAATCAGTGTTTCCTGTTTGGTTCATCATATTTCTGCTGCAAAGTGGACTGTAGTTGATGTTACCTGTGGGTCACTTTTTAGGTATACTAAGATTTTGACACAAGAAAAAAGAAAAAATGGAATGGAAACAAAATGAATATATTCTAGGCAAGAAGGGTTTAGTGTGAGGCTGAAACAGAATGCTTTAAACAACTTGTAGCATCTAGTGAAATAGCCGTGACGATTCTGTGAGAAAGACCATGCGTCCACTAGGGCCTGACATAATACAAGAGCTCTTTCTTTGTCATATTGCCATGTAACTCTGTACTGAACATCCACCTCTGTCGTCAACACATTCCACCTTGGTCCGGCAATTTACGGTTTGAAAAGGGTTGGATATGAGTTTTTGAAGGAGAGAGAACGGGACGTCCCAGGGTTTGCCTTGAGCTTCTTGGGTCTTGTTGGCAGATTACTTAAAAGAATCAAGCTAAATTCTTCCTGAAATGCTGTGTCCTACACCGCAGGGTCCTTGATATGTGTGATTGTGGTTCTGATCCAGCTCCACAATGCCAGAGCCAGCGGAGGAGAAGAAATATCAGGCGGACCGGACCTTTTGTTTCATCGACCCGAGCCTCTTCAGTATTGTCTACGACACATAGCGGGTGAATGTCTGGTTCAGTGACTGCCTGCCCTCTCTACTTCTGTACAGACCAGGATCTATTTCTGTACAGAGGGATTTGGGGGCATCCAGGCCAACAATAAATATACACAGACATGATGCCTGATGTCTTTCTCCCTTGGGCATGGCTACCCCCAGTTGCGAGGAGCAGACATCATCTCTTAATTTTGATTTCGAAGGAACTTGCCAAGACTTCCCTAAATGGCGCGCGCCCCCTGCAGTCATGGCCATGGCATTGCGAGGTAACGGTCCAATAGCGTCGCTTGTTAGGAAGTCGCCGGACTGAGGAAACACATGGCACCCATTGTGCACACCTGGAGGGGAACACATACCCTGTGGTCAGTTTGCTTCTGTGCAGCGTTTCCTGTGGAGGAATGCTCCAAAATTAGACCTTTGACTATCCTTCTGCTTACTATTTAAATAGGAGAATAATTAGCGTGTTTTTTCCTCCTCACATTGGTGTTATTTTTCTGTCAAGGTCAATCTGTGGTATATAATATATATAATCAGTCTATAAATGATACATTTTAAGATTATTGGCTGACCTTGAAACTCTGAGGATCAATATGAAATGGTTGCATCATCTACGCACAGCTGTAATACTAATAAGGGGTGCTTTTGGGAACTCTTCAACAGAGACTTAAGAACTAATTAAACTCCGATTTTAGTTTAGATATCCATGATTAAACTCCGAAGTTTAGTCAAAGCAATATCCCAATATGAAAATAATATCTCTACAGTGATTTAATATAAGCCATTTTAAGAGTACGTTCATATTTAGTTTATGTGTGTTTTGCGCGAGATTCCCAGCGTCCTGCTTGTTTTTTTGGATTCTTATGTTGAAGTTTGATCGCATCTTTTTCCGGAAAATAAATCTCTGAATTGCGAATGCCATTGCACGTTTTACGGCTTTAGTGCTGAGTTGTCATTTGAGGTGAGTTGTTATTTGTTATTAACAATGGTTCAAAAGTCCGTTTCTTGTCCATTATTTGTGCATGTGATTGTGTGCGTGTGGTCAAATGAAAAAGATCCAGTACATACCTCTAGGGCAGGATGCCGGGTTCAGTAATGAAACTTGGACTTTCTTTGAGGCCTGATTAATGCCAGGATTCTTTCAGTATTAAGCACAAAATAACTCCTTTTAATGAATCATAGCAGAGCAGAAAATGCACTTTCTGGCAAACCACCTCAAGGACTATCATTATGGCTTGAGAGGTACATTTTTGCATTAAACATTTATATAAATTTACAGAATTTACAAAATAATACTTTTCTCATTAAAAAGGTCTGTAGTATGTTTTAATCTGTGCATCTTGGGTTTTCTGGTGAAAGATTTAGTTTACTATGAGATCCATCAACATTTCTGCATAACCAGCAGTTCCCTTTTAAATACAAAATATGAGCCATCAATAATGGATTATTTCCTTAAGAACCCAGAAATACCTGACCAGATATGTCAAATTCCACGAGAGTGTGTCTGGCGTCGTGCGTCATAAATCATAAAGCACGCAGAGTCAGATGTCCTTAGCCATACATGAGCTAAGCGTCACAAGGCTGAGTGCTCTTCTTAAGTAACGTTTATTTTGCCATTTGTGCACTTGTGTTTTCTGTGGAAAACCTTAAAATACTGAAATAGTGTGCATGCGGAAGCCAACGATTCACGTAACCCTTCTAGCATTTGTTCGGTGCGTTCACATTTGTGTACCGTTCTGAGCGAGAAACCTTGTAATGAAAAGGTTTGCTTTGTGTAGTCACTTAATTTGTTTTTGTGTGGGATATGGAATCACTGCTGTTAGTCTCTGTCTGGAGCTAATTGTCTGCTGTGAACAGGGCTACTGCCATGGGTCCTGTACAGCCTAGTTAGTTATTAAGTTCCTTGGCAGTTGGTTTACGTTGCGGTCATACTTCGGTTTACGTTGCGGTCATACTTCGGTGCATCATCTGTCCCGTTCGGTTCTCTACACACCCGATCTTAGCTGATGACCTCAATCTCTGAAATTTGCGAGTTTAAGCAGCGATGTATGCCAAGAGCAGGCGGATCCAACCGCACAAGACCCTTTCCTTTGTGAGCACTGCTCCAAATTTCAGATGTGGGTGCCCCCGGCTCTGCGGCTTTAATGAGGAAATCTGCGAGCTGGAGATCCCCTAGGGGTCACTCTCATAAAACCGTTCTGTCCTCTGTTCCAGTGGATGCTCTGGTAGATTCTCCGGGGAACACCGCACGGTACGTGAAAGCTGAGGCGGTTCCGAGGAACATCCGATGGAAGTGTCAGGAATGGAGGCAAGTGAGCACGAGGAGATGACAACCTTATGACAACGGTCACAGTCGGTCTGACCACACGACTGATGCAGTCTTCCGTGGGAACTGGCCAATCGCCACAACCTTCCCAGAACATTCTCTGGCACCACAATCCGCCCAGCCTGCAACTGTGAGGTTGGCCCCTGAATGGCTCTGGCGTGGCCATCTGGGCCATTCTGATGCCTTTCTGATCTACACCCTACTGATTGGGTTTGTCTGAGTCCAAATCTTGCATGCGTGGTAAGTCAAGGGTTAACTTGAGGCCTTTTTACCAAAAACAGTTTTTTCCTGTGGAACTGAAAAGCTGTCCTTGGCCTTTCTGTTTTCTGCCTTCATCGGTCATCTAAATCTACAACGCTGCACACGTTCACCAGGTTCTGCTGGCTGAATGTCTCGGGTGTGCAGCACGCTGGATTTGGGACAAGAGTGTTGAGGGTGGTTTCTGGAGCTGTTCCCTCCACCTCCCAGTAAACGCAGAGTGAAACTGACTGTGCAGGTACTTGGTGTGTGTGGTGACACTCAGCTAGTGGAGAGACATACAGCTGTCCTCACAACAGATTGAGTATCCTTAACCATTCATATGATGTGTTTGAAACGGGACGTTGGGATATTATCACGACCTCGGTTCCCTAAAATAGAAATATTAACCATCAGTCTTCACATTAGCTGGGGTATCGCAGTGGCTCGGAGGTAAAAATAGAACATTTGACTCTACGTGCTTTATGATTTATGACGCACAACGTCAGACACGCTCTCGTGGAATTTAGCATATCTGCTCAGATATTTCTGGGTCCTTAGGGAAATAACTAATTAGCGATGGTTCATATTTATATTTCATATTATGTTATGATAATAACCCAACGCTGTGCACACTCCTGTCTCCTGTTTTTCTTCGGGTGTCAAGTATGAACATTTCTTCCAAAACCGAGTACAAATAAATTCAGCTGTCTCTTTTCGATTACAACCACCTCAAACCTCACAAAATACAGGAATATATATTAAACGTATCTTTGTTGAAGATATTGGTTGAGGATATTTCCACATCTTTGTCAACCACAAAAAAACCACGTTGGTGTACCTGCCTTAATATGACCAACTCGTAAAAATTTAGCAAACCCTTCGCTATGCACAACACTGACTAAGAGATTTGATCTGCCTATTGACGCACACCCTTCTAGAATAACTGACATGACTGCTGCCTTTGTGGCATTCCCTGAAGTTTCTGCCACTCATGTGCCCTCCATGAGAAGCCTGACATCCAAACTGCATGCTACATTTTTCAAATGCTGTCGAGGAAACCCACTGAACTGCGTCCACCGTTCCATCGTCGTTAAATTTTTAAGCGTTGGTATCGCAGGAACCGAATGTGGAGCAAAGTTGAAACCACCGTCGGAGGCAAAAACAAATTTATGGCCAGATTTCTTGACTGTGCTGAACTGTAGTATAACTATCTAACGCTACAGAGCTACGGGTTTGGCCTCATTGCGTTATAATTATTGAAGTCTGTGCGGGTGTATTATAGTTTCACATGCCAAGAGGATGGAATAATGCATTGTGCCTGGACTGCAGAGGATTATGGGTTATGAGGTTAAGTGTACGGGGCGCTGTGGGATTCAGTGGAATAGTGTCTTTGAACGGCAGCCCAGCAGCCGCACAGAAAGCACAGTGAATGAGACTCCAGTTCTATTAACCTCTGGAAACCGGCCCCTTCGCTTGTGCTAATGACCGGGCCTCCGTTTATCAAAGTGAAGCGAGGCTCTGAAAAGAACTGCCGCGTTCCAAAAGGACATCCGGACCGGACCTGCAGCCCGGCGGGCGTCGGAGCGCTGGAGCCGTGCCACGAGAGGTTTAAACGTGGCACTCGGAGACGCGAACGGGGAAACGGGGAAGCCCGCTGGTTCTGCTGCTGGTCCTCAGAGCACTCCAGGGCACCTTTTTGAAGGGAAAGTGGTTATCACTCATGGTACTGACTCCCCTATCTTGTTGTCCCAACCGAATGGATTAGGTGGGACCGAGTTGTTAATGGAAAAACGGTCTCAGCACTATGGTTTTTTTGGATTTTTACGGTTCACAGATGTTGCCACGGGTACGTGGACAGAAGGCAAAAAGAAACTCCTAACTCTTATGTTATTTTTTTGTAAATGTATACAGTGAGAAAACGGATTGATTTTCCCCAGCCAGACTTAATCAGATAAATAAACTCGTATTACTAACGTTACCAACTTTATCCTAATCTCTTTCATCCCGATGTTGTTGTTTTTTTAAAACGCCGACTTATTACGAGATGTCTAATATGAACTCCGTGATCAGTTAACAGCTCGGTCAATCCTGAACGAGAAGAACTTTGGTTGGTTCAAAGGATAGCGTACCCTGGGGGGGGGGGATCCAGAACCAGGATTGAGAACCAATAAGATTGCAGGAGTGGGACAGCAATAACAGCCACCGTGACTGCCAAGTGAACTATGGGTTGTAAAGGAGTCCATTGCAGCTTAATGTTATGTATCTGCTTTCTTATAAATTTTGACCAGAAATGATGTGTCAGAAGTCCCTGTGTCAATTTTTTGCCTTTTAAAATGTGCAATAGATTTATTTCAGGATTCTCCCCAAATTGGCACAGGGGGGATTATGTATTTAATTTGTCGTGGAGCAACATCGCATATTGTCCTTATTTTCTTAGCCCACTTTGCAGCGGCCTCTCGCTTAGTCACATTGCAGCAATGTCGCACAATTTATTATCTTAATATCAAACAGATTTGCTTCTCTTTGACTGCGGTCACTGAGCTCTGCTACAGATACCGGAAGCATGTGCTCTTTCGTCCAGATTGCCAGTAGGTCCTGTGGTTCACTCTTTTCCAACCAAGGAGGAAAGGCGCAGTTTTAGAAAGACCTGCATTTTAAAATCGCGTACAGATCAATACGAACAGTGGCAGTGGTTTAAGTCTAATCAAAATCACTGAAAGTATTGGGGAAACAAAGGCCCATTCAAATGGCACTTTTTTTAATGCAAAAATACAACTATGCGCACAGTCAATGGCAAGCAATGTAAGGACTCATAAGGACAATGTAAGGGTTGGAAATCCGCGACCTGTACCAGAGGCCGGCTGCAGCTTCAGCCACGGAGCAGGAGAGATTGTCCCAGTGTTCCCACCGGCGTATCGCTGCCCTGCTTTTTCTGTTCCCTCCCAGCCTTAAGTGGGAGGTGAAGGTGGCCGTTGTGAGATGAGCAACATTCGATGGGGGGGGGGCTAAGATGACTGAGAGTCTCATCACTCATCCTGACGCTTTAGGCGAACATGGAATAATGCTGAATGCCTTCTGCAGCAAGATGGAGAATGCAGAATTCTCACTTCTGCAGAATTCCCTGGCGAAGCCTGCAGCAGCGTTGTGATATACTGTTTACACAGCATAGTGTGACAGCGTGCTTACTGAGGCAAAGCCCACAGTCACCGTGCATCTTTCAATGGAAAAAAAGAATTTCAGAAAACTATTAAAAGTGGTTTCATTATAAGGTAAACTTTCTATTTCCCCTTTCGACACATCGGCTGATATACCTGGACACTGGTCATTAGCTTCTGCTTTTACTTTTTTCTTTTATTTGAGCTAGGTGATGCATTAGCTGCCAACATTTTCAGCTGGACAAAATAATTGACGAGGCCCCGGAGCTGTTCCGCAGGAATCTGGCACCATTCTTCCACGAGGAGTTCCACCAGTTCACACCCATTTGAAAGAATCGCTGAACCAATGTCTCCGGCTCCGCTCCAGACACTCCCACCGATACCCTGTGCAATTGTGGGCCGATGACCGACGGGTCACTTGATTCTCCAGGTCCCGTAAAACCACCTGTTTGACAGCGTGTGCCTTTGGTAACCTGGTAATGACAGGGAAGGACTACTGCTCACGGGATACAGAAGGCTGCTCGGGACGGTAACGCGCGGAGCTACGCCAATTCTGCCTTTAAATGAACCACTTGAGTGTTGTAACTGGGATCTCTGGGGTGAAGTTTCCTTTCGTGTTCCCACACGTGTGCTTGTCTGTTTCGTCAATAGCACGGCGTTCCGATGTCACTCTCCCTGGATGCTCAGAAATAATGGCAATATTATACAACAATTTGCTGGTGAGTTGATGGTGAGCGATCAGTTAGCAATCATTCTGGAATAAAGATCTCCACCTCTGCTGCCCCGGCGGAATGTGTTTGGCTCTGCATTCTCAGCTGTTTGACGCCATGCTGGGTTTATTATTGAGCCAACCGGTTCCTCCTGGTCATGTCGTTTTACAAACCAGATAGATGCAACTCAATCCAAACCCTTGTCTGTCACTGCTTGCAGCCCGCTCTGTAGCCGTCGCGAAAATTGTTAGCATTGGAAGAGAAAACAGGGCCGCTAGGAAATTAACATTTGTTTGGTTACACTGTGTTACACTGTGTTACACTGTGTTACACTGTGTTTTTTACATGTGCTTGCACATTCCCCAACAAAAAATATTCACCCGATTAATTGCATATGGAGAAAAACATCTAGACATTAAAAAGAAAAAATAAATCGACCTGGAGGTAAAATGTTCTTAATAATTTCAACAATATAATGTTTGATGGAGACATGACCCAAGCGTTCCCTATGAAAAGCTTAGGAGGCACTTTTCATATGTTTGCTCTGTGGAGGGAAGTGTTCTGTCCCAGTTAAGCCCATTTTTCCTGTTACACAAAATGCCCTCCGTAAACGGCGACAGAAAAATTTTCTTCAGGGGAAGAATCCTAAGAATTCAAGTGGGAAAAAAAAACCGTTAATAATATCCAGCTCTTTTGCTCCCGCTTTCTTTACTGCTGAAGACAGTTTTTCATAGTTCAGGGTTTAGGAAATCTCCCTTTTGTCAGCCATATTGAGTCTGGATCCAGACATACGACATCGAGGGCTATGATTATTGCATTATGGGGTTGCATGCGCATAATTTACTAATTGCCAATTATGTATGTTTCCTCACTGACTTCCAAGCGCCAACCCCATGACTTGTGCATGCGCATTATGTGTGATTTTTAAGTGCTACCCCTTTGGGTTTTGGAATGGAATTCCAGATGAAGTTATGGCGGAGTTCCTGGTGCCTTCTTGACCATCAAATTATAGAGCACCCGGCTCTCCATCTGCTCTCTCCCCCAGAGGGCGAATGAACGCTTGCACAGGGCCTGGAGACGGCTCGCTGTTTGCAAATCAGAACCTCAGCGAATTGTCATTTCAATGTCACAATTCGTTTTAGGGCTGTCTAAGTTAAATACCACTACGATAGGATTTCCAAGCACAATTACTAGTGAGGAAAAGGAATTAAGGATGTGGCGTGGTGACTCCCGAAAACGTCTAGTGACATCACATGCCCTGTGTTATTTATGCACAATAGAAGAATCGGCATTACGGGACACGGCATTACGGGACACGGGTGACCAGATGACAAAAACTTAGCCAGGCTCTCCAATGAGTTAATAACTTTAAAGATGTTAAGCTTTGCTCTGTTGACTAGGAAGAATTTGAAGCAACAAATAGTATAGGACTGAACTTGTCACCAGAAGGTTGAAGGTTTAAGTCCAGGTAGAGTGACTGTTGTTCCTGTTATGATTCTAATCTGGTTTTAGTAAGTATCTTGCCGTATATTTGGGAAAGTTTAAAAGTCGCTCAAGATAACGGTAACCACTCATGCTAACTTCAAACTCCAACTTATTGCTTCTTTACTAATCTCCTAGATCAGGAATGTCTCTGCTTCAATGAAGCCCTGTTTAGTTTCGGGCTTTGATCTGTGTGGAGTTCTCTTCTGGGTCTCCTTCAGAAAGCTTTCCTCATCTGTCATTCATCCTCTTTCAAAGGATGCTTTCCAATCAATTCACTTACACGTCACGTCAGAACCCTTGTGACATGTGACACGATATATTGTATGAATAAACACGTTTAATGCAGCCAGAGAGAATCATTTTGCAGCCAACTGACCTCTGCTCAGCCCCGGAAATGAACCCTCCAGCGATGTGGGTCGGGCACGCCACCCCCACACACTGCTGAGATAAATAAATACCCAAACTTCGATTGCTCAACGTGGTGTTTGCAGATCTCGTTCAGTTGATTTTTTTTGGATCATGCCTGCTCGCTCCCTCTAATTGCGTTCCCCGCCACTTAATGTGTGTAAACAAAAGCCACTGGATAGGCACACAGAGTTATCGGATAAACGAGCGATTGGCCAGTTTTGTCTGTGTTTGTCATTCTTCTCACTGGTGATAAGCATCTATTCTGCTCGGTGTTTCTGCTCGTCTCTGTGTCCTCCGTCTCTCCAAGGCCAATCCCCCGGTCCAGGCTTTTCTTTTCTTTTCTTTTTCTGGCCTTCAGAAAGGACCGCCGCTCTGCCAAACCGAGAGTGCCAGTAGGACCGCCGTTCTGCCAAACCGAGAGTGCCAGTAGGACCGCCGCTCTGCCAAACCGAGAGTGCCAGTAGGACCGGCGCTCTGCCAAACCGAGAGTGCCAGTAGGACCGGCGCTCTGCCAAACCGAGAGTGCCAGTAGGACCGGCGCTCTGCC
>JAOYSI010073809.1:8557-19389 GCA_025775065.1 Hiodon alosoides | reverse complement strand
CCCCGCCCACCCCCCCTCCCACCCCCCCCCACAGACCCCCCCTGCCCCCGCCCCCCCCCCCCCGCCCCCCGCCCCCCCCCCCCCCCCCAAAACTTGACCCGGAAGTGCTTAAGTGCTGTACAATGAACCAACATGAAGATCTGCGAAAAGAAACCGGGAGTAGACTCTACTGTACTGAAACAGCCTCTCACCTGAAGCTCCATCCAGGAAGGCGGCTCATCGCGCACTCCGTTAGCGACCGTGCGCCGTAGCTTCTCCTTGCAGAACGACGCATGAGCAGCAGGGCCGGAACGGATGAAGTTCTGGAGGCACTGTGGAAAGAATAGGGAAACATATTCAGAAACGGCCAGTCATACACCAGAAAGACATGCCGTACACGACACCAGCTGGCCAACAGTTTCCAGCGCAATGAGACCGTCTGAGCCACCTTGATGAACCGCTCGGATGGGGGGAAGATGCCAACACAGATGGACAGGAGAATCCAGCCTCGGGTGCGGCTCTCTTGGTTCCCATTCTTCACCAGTTGTTTGCAAATCTGACAGTAGATCTCATCCCTAGAGCACAAAGATAGAGAAGGCACTCATCCACTGACCAAAATGTATTATAATATTTAGTTTTTTTGCAACATTTTCTAGATTTACTTTAGATATTTGTTCTTCATCATCTTAAGGTAATAAGTTGCTAATGAAAAGAGGATGGCTGTTTTTGACAGAATTGAATTGCCAGGCAGATTTTACCTGCACAAGCCTCAATGTGCAAATTTTATTACCTGATGTCCCGCCTTGTGATAGCATATCCGACAATGAGGTGCAGTTTTTCCAGGCTTGTCATTGGTCGATTTAAAGTAGATCCTTCTCCAACCATCACATCGCTGTCCTCCTTGATAGACTCCATTGTTCCCTGTGTTAATGTCGGTGTCGGCTACACAAGAGTGATACTTACATAATTATCTGGGCTAGGGTTTATTACATGAACCAGTATTACTCGCAAGTACACTACATGGCCAAACGTATGTGGACACCTGCTCATCGTACATCTCATTCTAAAATCATGGGCATTAATATGGAGTTGGTCGCCCCTTTGCTGCTATAACAGCGTACACTCTTCTGGGTAGGCTTTCCACTAGATTTTGGGGCATTACTGCCATAACAGCATTAGTGAGGAGGGGCAAAGATGTTGGGCAATTAGGCCTGGCTCGTAGTTAGCGTCCCAATTCAAGGTGTTCGATGGGGCTGAGTTCAGGGCTCTGTGCAGGCCAGTGAAGTTATTCCACACCGATTTAGACAAATCATTTCTGCATGGACCTCACTTTGTGAACAGGAGATTCTGAGACAGGAAATAGCCTTCCCAAAACTGTTGCCACACAGATTTCCCTTCACTGGAACAGGGGCCCAGCCCGAACCACTGAAGAACAGCCCCAGACCATTATTCGGGCAGGTAGCGTTCTGGCTACTGCCAAATCCAGATTCATCCGTCAAACTGCAGACTCCAGCGGCGGTGAGCGTTCTACCAGCCAGTGCTTGGCATCGCACATGTTTAGACCTATGTGCAGCGGCTTGGCCATGGAAACTCCCAACCAACGTCACTGTGCTGACGTTGTTTCCAGGGGAAGTTTGAAAGTCACTGAGTTCCTCAGTACGGTCCATTCTACCGCCAATATTTGTCTATGGAGATCGAATGGCTGTGAGCTCGATTTTGTACAACGGTCACTAACAGGTGTGGCTAAAACAGGGCAATCCACTTATTTGAAGGGATGTCCTTATACATTTGGCCCTGCAGTGTACGAAGACTGTTTGTGAGGCAATTACTGAAAAATGTTTCTCACCTCCTCTAGGATTGTTGAAGGTCTTCTGTCCCGGCTCCCACCTCCAAGTTTGAGACCTTTTCTGTTTTTTCTTAACAATTTCTATAACAAATCGAACTAGACATTGTCAGTTTATGAGTTGCTACTTACCTTTCTTATTCACTGTTTATCAATTGCAGCCTTGATAATAAATACAATAATAAATAATATTATTAACCATAAAATAATAATAAAACCATAAAAACGTAACACACCCAGGTCACTTGAAGACAAACCTTTAATAACTGTTTGTCAGTGTCTCAGTGATTCCTGGTGCATTTTAGTTGCCTTTGTTAAACAACTGAATCCCTTGCATTCCATATCAATCCGTACCAAAAAGAACAAAGTCCCTCTAGAACTGTTTTTTTTTGGAATTGTGGGCTAACTGTTGGCCACGGGTAGTGTTTCTAACTGGACCTGCTAAAATATATCAAAAATTTATTTTCTGCCTGGGTTACATCGACAAGTGGGATTGGATGATCCCTCTGAGCAAGATTACATGATGTGTTTGTTGGAAGAAATGCTTGAAAGATTTTGAAAGTGGCAATCAAACCTACCATTACATCATCGGTGGCTCCACTTCATTATGCTGACAAATCTGACGCAAAGGCGATCGGATCAGCCAGCTAACCTTACGCACATGACGAGTCAGACTATGAACAGCAGGCACACCCTGGGTGTGTTACGTTTTTATGGTTTTATTATTGTTTTATGGTTAATGATATTATTTATTATTGTATTTATTTATTATTCTCAAAATCTCAGAGAAGGTGCCGACTCCTGGTGAAGCCATCTAGTCAGACCTACTGTCATTTACAGTTCCATTAGAAGACCCTTCGGAAAAGCTACAGAAGGTAGCTATGAGAAGACCTTCGGACTGATCAGAGAACACTCAACCAACCCTTCATCGACAGTAATATTGGTATTACTGTTATTTAGATATCACTTATACCACATACCATATATATATTTTAGAATTTAACCCCATTATTCATTTTTAGAAATAATAATAACATGCCCAAATGTTCTTGTAGATGCTAGAAACATGTTTTACATCCAAGTATTAAAAATGCACAACCAGGTAAATTTTGACATAGTAAATGAATGTGTGTAACTACTGTTGATTAAACTCTTCTATCAATTGCAAGTATGTTGTTGCTTGTATTTACCCTTAACCCTGATCATGTAATCCCAAGCCAGAATGAGGTTCTTGACAACACACCTGATCAAGACCGACCAGGTTACTGAGGCGACGTCCCTGCCTCGATCCCAGATTCTTCTGGATGGCGCTTTCTGTGGAGGAGGTGCTTTCCGCTACGTCCTTGGGCTCAGGGAGGTCCCCCATAAACCTCAGGATGATCCACCACACTGTCAGACACGTCTGGGGGCAGTACAGTGAAACAAAGCATGAAACTCAGAGCGTCACGTTTATTAAACCTCGTACCTCCTGGATTCTGTATTCAAAGGCCCTGGGAATGTTGATTTGTCAGGAAAAGTGCCAGGCGATGCCTGTTGATTCGGAGCGATAAGAAAGAATCAACACCTGAAAGTTGTTTTAAGCAGGGAGCTCTGAGTATGGAATAGACTTCTGATTCTCTTCTCTTTAACACTTCAGTTTGGGTTATTTTTATAATTACTAACAGTTGTCATATTCCTATCTCAGTGTGATGTTCAAACATCGACATTTTCAGTCGACATTTTGATCCATAATTTGCTTTAGAACAATACTCTTCTTCATTTTACACCATTAACCCAGCACAATTATGTGAATTTATTTATGTCACCAGAATGACCAAAAGAAATCAGCCACTGTTTGCCAGCAGTAGAAGGGAGTAAAGAAAGAGACTAAGGGTGTGAGATATCAAAAAAGGTAGGCTAAACGTTAGCGCAGGTAAAAAGGACAATTGGGACAAAAGCTGGGCACCAGAGTGTCTCTTTCGTCCTCGTGGTAAAGCAAGGGGCTGCGGAGCCTCTGGCGGATGTGGGTGTGCGTGGCTGATCCCTGGAAGTACGTGGCGGCGAACTTGGAGAAGGTATTTTCATCGTCCACGTCTTCTACTTTTTCTTCTTCTTTTTCTTCTTCATCTTTTTCTTCTTCATCTTCTTTTTCTTCCTCTGAGGCTGAGGCTGAGCCTGAGGCTAAGGCTGAGGCAGAGGCTGAGGCAGAGGCAGAGGCAGAGGCTGAGGCAGAGGCAGAGTCTGAGGCTGAGGCTAAGGCTGGTGCTGGCTCTGGCGTGGGGGGTTCAGCCGAGACCACTTCCTCCAGCACAACTCGCTTCTTCCCCAGATCCTAAGGGCAGGGAGGGATGCACCAGTCAGGCAGGCAGGCAGCTTTGATCATGGACCTTTAGACAGTGTGCCATACAATTCAAAATAAGAGGGCTCAAGCGTATGCTTTCAATCATTTGGAAACCTGACCTCAAAACCCACTGGATCTTGTCCTTCCTGTCCACCGACTACTTCGGGCAGGAAACCAAAAATGTTCTCCACCATTTCCTGGTCACTGACAGGTTTAGACTCTAGCTTTTCTTTTTCTTGCTTCCTGAGCACCTCTTCCAGTCGCTGTTGAAGCTCCAGGGCAGTCTGCTCCTGGGCTTGGCGTTCCTGAGCAGAAATGTAAGCCTGCCAGAGACATAAGACATTCAAATATTAAGCCAGAAAATCCCCTAGGGCTTGTTCTCAGCAGACATACTGAAGCACATGTATCTGTACTAAACTGAAGCTAGTCAGGATGTTTCAAGCCAGTGAAGTCAAACCTTGTGAGATGTGGTGTCTAGTGTTTATACTTTAAGCTTAACAAGGTAGACAAAAGACGCCTGACAACTACTCACGTCAGTCTTTATTTTTTTAACAGTTTTCCTGGCCAGCATTCCCCTGGTATAGGCCTGAAGAACCCGGACGGCCTGCTTTTTCCTCTTCCAGTCTTTCCTTGTCAGGTATCCACGAGCCTGAGCTTGCAGTAGGACAGCAGCCTCCAGCCTTCGCTTGTGCTGGAGGTGGAGCTTTCGACCACGGACCTTAGCCTGTAGGCGGGCATACCCCAGCTGGACCTGAGATGAAAAGCAGAGAAATTGTTCGGATTTTTTTGGTGATTCACGTGAGCTCCACAAAATATTGTATTTTGGTGTTGGTGTGTCATGCACACAATAGTAAATAAAAAAAACAAAAACAGTGTGCAGAATCAAGCAACAAAATAAGTTTCCCTGCTTTCATAAGAAACATGAATGAAACATATCTAACAGCAGATCCTTTGACTCCATTCCATGCCCTCCAGTGTTACTTAGATAGCTCACCACTCTGTACTGTTTCCTGCCTTTCAGCCCACGCCAGTGTTTCTGCAGGACCAAAGCTGCCCTCCTCTGATCCAGAAAGAGCTTCCTGCAGAACACAGGAAGCACGCATTGCTCTCCGGTCACCTCTTCTTACAAGTGGATCCTTAACTATGTCAAGCAGTCAGGTGCGGAAAAAAGTGCGGAAAAAGGGGTTGTCCGGGGTAACTGGAACTAAACCAGGTCGTCTGTACCTGTCCTTGTAGACTTGCAGCGCTCTCTGGATAATGATGGCTTTCTTGCGGATCTCCCTGTCTCTCTCGAGCTCCAGTTCAGTGTCATGGAAATCCTGAAAGACGAGAAACGTTTGGTATCTAATGTTATTCATGTATTGGTTCAAGCATCTGTCCAAAGCTACAGTTGTTCCTCTCTCAAATGTGAACACAACAAAACACAAGCACTACCACCTGTCGTAAAAAGTCAGGTCAGTGGATCAGTGAGATACATGATCAGTTTTGGGCTGATTATGGTCCATAACATTCTACACGTTACCTTGCGTTACCTTGAGAAAATACGCTACCTTGAGAAAGATCTTTCTCTTGCCAATTTTCCATTCACCTTCTCCACTAATGTAGGCTTTGCAGATGCAGTCACAACATTTCTCTGCTGGCTCCTGGGTAAGCATGGGAGGGATTTGTACAGGAGACAGGTATTTAAATAAGGCTGAATTATTCCTCGGCTACCTTGCATTGTATAACAACAATACCAAAGAGATTTTGCCCAAAGCAGCTCGTTCTGGTTTTGCACTACATGTTAATCATCGATACAAAATAAGACTTTGGGCGGCGTGGAGGTCTGGCTGAAAACTTCTCACTTTCAGGGGGTCACAGATTGAGGTGCGGAGCAGCACCCGGTAACGATGTAGGAACTCCTGGAAGGTGTGTCGAATGGGATACCCCGATTTTCGGATTCTGATGGTCTCCATCATCCCAGAATACTTCAGCTGCTGCATGCACAACTCCCTGTCGAAAACCTGAGAGGGAACAAAGCAATTTACGATGAAGAATGCCGCCCTCTGCCACAAGTCACAGTACAGTTCCCACTCCTTTACAGGTCAAGCTGTATAGCAAGGCCTTGTGAAGATTTAAAGACCACTTCAAGATGTGGCATAGACCCAACATGTCCCAATGATATTACCATAGACTTTTTATGATTATTAGGTTTGAAGCAGCGTATGAAGTAGGGCTGGCAGGCGGCGAGAGTCTTCATCAGGGACTCCAGAGACTGGCGGAACTGACCACTCAGAGTGCACACCTGCTTCTTGTTGTCTGTCACTTGCTGTTGATACACAATTTCAAAGGCAAGCCGTTGTCAGTGGAAGCAGATGACCATCTGATGCAGTGTCAGAAAAGTTAACTCTTGAACTCCATTAAAAATGTAATGGAATTAACTTAATTAGTAACTAACTTGGTAAGTAATGCGAATAATCACATCACTGCTCCTACAGTATAACGCTAAAGTATTATTTGCTAAAAATTCAGATTGTGCTGATTGTTTGTGTTCTCCTGCACAATGCCTGTTTGACACAGATTTACGCTTAAGTGAGGTGTACCAAGCTACCTATTCAACACTCTGTTTCCCTGTAGAATTATATGATTACATTATTTGAATTAAATTTTAATCAGGGTGACTGAATGTGATGTTATATCAAAGCTACACATAGACCCTGAATTTGAATTACTCACCCGCAGAGAACATTTAGGGGTTATGACAACCCTATGGTTAGCGGTGGCTTTCTTCACCACTGAGGCGAGCTCAGCTTGGAAAATAGTCTTGAGGAGCTTGTTGGAGGATTTCTCCACCAACTTCATGAGGTCTGAGCTCAAAGCATCTCTGTTCTTCTCCAGAAAACCTGAACAAAGACCAAGGCAACGTGTTAAGGGTGGCGGACCAGAATACTGCCCATAGTTTGTTTATCGAAAAGTCACTGGTGGTTCTTTCTTGCGGCTCAGGTTGAGCAAACCTAGCGTTAGCCAGCCGTTTCGTTTACTGGAAAGTTTACTTCAACATAAGTCCTTAAGAAACTATTACTAGTAACCGCTGTTTTGACAATAAAACGACTAAGAGGATCCTGTTTTAATCGTTGGGACTGAAAAGATAGAGGAAAAATCTCACTCTGGGTTACCTGTGGCATCGTAGTGAACAGCACCAGCAAAATGCTGGATCCCAAACTCCAGGTCATAGCTGCTCTTGGATGCAATGTAGAGTTTGTTCTTCTCATGCAAGTTGTTCAGCTTGTTTAGCATAGTTGCGTCCGTACCCTGAAAACCACACAGAACTTTTACA
This sequence comes from Hiodon alosoides, assembly GCA_025775065.1. Lineage (NCBI taxonomy): Eukaryota > Metazoa > Chordata > Actinopteri > Hiodontiformes > Hiodontidae > Hiodon > Hiodon alosoides. The sequence goes on along the minus strand of JAOYSI010073809.1, from coordinate 11,931 downwards.
TTTTCACTTCACAGCAATTACTGATTTATGTTTTGGGAAGCAAATAGATGGAATTTGGCATGAAGGCCACGGAGAAGTAAAATACGACAGGAACCCATTAACTATTCGACATTCTCTCTTTTGTATTCTCTTTTAGGTGTAGCCGAGATCGTTTCCCAAACCATTATCTAGACACATTTGGTCTACAGTGGAGCAGAGTACTGTAACTACTTCAGTACATAACCTGTTATGGAAATGGGTGAAGGGTTATTTACATAATTTCTCCACATGTGCACTACAAAATTTGAAATGATCGTTTTCTATAGATGTGCACTATGGAACTGCAATGCGTGTGGAACAACACAGTATTAATGGATAAAAATGACCATCACCAGCACAGTCAAACAAAACTGTGCTGAATCTTCCATATCTCTCGTGCCCCTGATTACATAGGAACTATATGTTCGCAAAGAACCCTTAAACTGTGGATCACGTCACAGCTGTGAAGTTGCTGCAAAGTTTGTTTTTGGTCTCTGTCTTTGATATGTAGCGGGCGTGCCCCATAAAAACAGCCCTGGACCCCGTCACCTTGGGGAAGTGGCTCTCTTCGTCGATGATGGCCAGGATGTTGAGGGGCTGGTTGGCGAGCAGATCCAGAGTGCGCTGGTTATCGTTAAAGCCGACCTGCTTCCACATGATGTTCTCATGGGCGTACTCGTCCTGTTCCAGCTTGAAGACATGGCTGACAAAGAACTGCTGCAGCTGCTCGTTGGCAAAGTTGATGCACAACTGCTCAAAGCTGTGCCAGACACATAGAACAAAACAACCGCCCGTTCCTTCAGTGTCCACGGGCCCATACGAAAATAAAGGCTCTAGTTTAGGCCCAACTAAGTTTCCGCACACGTCCAGCCGCAAGCTCTTTCGGGCCAATGTTAAGTACGTTTTAGCATATTATTTAGCTATTAGCTTAATCCCGCTATGTTGGTCAACATAAGTGCAAAGCATATTGTCGAAAAGGAGGCCGAATACTATTTCAATGATTCACCATTGAAAATAGCCATTATAACAGGCTATGAAACAAACCATACATTTTGGACCTGTGGAACCAGAGTACGTACCTGTTCTTTTCAACCAGAGCACGTACCTGTTCTTTTCAACCAGAGCACGTACCTGTTCTTTTCAACCAGAGTACGTACCTGTTCTTTTCAACCAGAGTACGTACCTGTTCTTTTCAAATTTCTCAAAACCGAAGATGTCTAACAAGCCGATTGACTGGCGGACGCGCGAGTCACTGCCGGACGGCTCTTTGTAGATGGCACTGTTGATTTTATCCACGATCCACACAAACAGCCTGCCATAAATGGCCTGAATAAGGAGACACACACACACGCACACCAAGGCAAACAAAGCATTTATAGTGAGCCACGAGTCGTCAAATTCAGCTCTGTGTATGACTACTGCGAGTACTGTTACGAGTGTGGAGAAAAGGCCTCTATTGACTGAGCAGTCTGTTTTTGGTTAATCATTTACTGACGGTAACCGTAAGGTCAGCGATGATTATTTCCTAGCTACATTTTTGACAATCAGCCAAGGCCTTTACCGGCAGGGTGATCAAACAGCTCGCCTCTGAACTCTGAACAGATTTGATTTGATTAGTGGAAACCATGACCACAATCGCACCTTAGAGAAGGCATTCCTGCCGTCCATGGCCTGCTCGTAGTTGAGGGGCTTGGAGACGCGTTCCCTGTTTGTCATGAACGAGCGATATGTCAGACTGGTCTCCAAGGCTTTGTTGTCCACCTGGGAAATCAAGCGGGCCGCGGTTACTATCAGACGGGTCTCTTTGTCAACCATGGAACAGAGCAAGCAGACGCAAAATGGCGATCAGGACAAACAACACCTCCAGAAGGATAGACACAGGAAATGTTCAAGGAAGGAGAAATCACTGATACAAAACGTGTACCTCCAGCAACTTAGCGGCCATATCGTAATGAACTGTTGTTTTGATGTCACAGCTCTCCAGGTTATTCGAAGAGGTGGCTAAAACAATGAGAAAGAAAAGAAAATTTCATTCAAGTACCTCATAAGCTTTCAGAGAGCAATTTTATAACTCACAGCAACCACTAAAAAAACAACATCTTTAAAAACTTCCTACTCTGCCCTTGTGTTGATCTCAACAAATTCAGTCTTCACCTGAAAAGTTCACGTTGCCCAAGTGGAGGAGGGCGGCCAACAGCTTGAAGATCTCCCAGGATTCACCATCCTTGAAGGCCAGGATCTTCATGGCTGAACGGATTCGTTTGTAATCGGCCATGTCATCCCGACCATCGCAAACAGTGCAGTTGCCCTATGATAGGGATGAAAGGCAAAGTTATAGATGCTGCGGCCACTGAATGGACCAATTTAGAGCAAGGACTTTTTTATTCAAAAACTGCTCCCATAGGGTCCAAGAGCGGATGGCTGTACCATGATCAGGTAGTTGTAATCCGAGGCATTTCCCAAAGACAGAATTTTTTTCTGCTCTGCTGGCATCCCCAGTAACATGCAATAAAAGATGTGATAGTTTCTCTCCTCGGGAGTCTGCAATAAATAGACAAACAGTGAGTATATACCCAAGCTTATTACACAAGAAGAAAGTCCGGAGCTATCGAACAATAGCACATATCTTAAATAATGGAGACCTGTCTCTGTGCTCTGCAAATATGTCTGATGAAATGACGCAGTTTGTAATGAGGCAAAAGAGTAGATTTCCTGGTACGTATTGGGAATAGTAAAGAACAGTCCATTTTTGTGAGGCCAGGGGACCAAAAGTTAGCTTAGCTGGTGTCATTTTAAGGCCCGACCATGGCTAGGTTCCCACAGCGGGCGCCTGACAATGGTTCGTGCACCACAATGGCTGGCCCACCTGGCGGCAGACGCGCGACTTCTCCAGCAGGTACTGCTCCACGCGAGCCCCCACGATGTTGCCATTCTCGTTGAAGTTGATGTCCACGTACTTCCCAAAGCGGCTGGAGTTGTCGTTGCGGATGGTCTTTGCGTTGCCGAAGGCTAAGGAAGTCAGAAGTGCGGGGTTCAGTAGGGAAGGCGGCACACTCCACTGCTTGGTGTTCAGTCATGCAGAGGGCTTGGGCTAACCTTCCAGGATGGGGTTGGCCTCCAGGATCTGCTGCTCTACCCAGGAATGCTGTCCACTCACTGCGGCCAGGAACTGCAGCATCAGTTTGGTACTCTCGGTCTTCCCTGCACCGGACTCCCCACTGACACCCGGAAAAAACACGCGGATTGACAAGACTTTCACGGAGAAAACAAACTCCACGTTCCTAGACACCGAGAGTCCCACTGACACACAGAAAAACACGCGGATTGACAAGACTTTCACGGAGAAAACAAACTCC
>JAOYSI010073807.1:0-17109 GCA_025775065.1 Hiodon alosoides | reverse complement strand
AAACAGGCACTTGAAGAGGAAGAAGAGCCAATCAGAAATCCTAACAGATACACCTGTGAAACAGGCACTTGAAAAGGAAGAAGGGCCAATCAGAAATCCTGACACATACACCTGTGAAACAGGCACTTGAAGAGGAAGAAGAACCAATCAGAAATCCTGACAGATACACCTGTGAAACAGGCCTGTGAAACAGAGAGCCAATCAGAAATCCTGACAAATACACCTGTGAAACAGGCACTTGAAGAGGAAGAAGAGCCAATCAGAAATCCTGACAGATACACCTGTGAAACAGAGAGCCAATCAGAAATCCTGACAGATACACCTATGAAACAGGCACTTGAAGAGGAAGAAAAGAAGTGGAGCGTTGTAAAAGGTGTAAAAAAGAGAAAATAAACCGCCCGTCTGGAAAGGGGAAACAGAAGAAAACAAAGCAAACAACCAAATGGCCCAAGCCCAATGACCAAGAGGATTCTGACACCTCTGAGGATGAGAATTTCTGCATTGTGTGCATGGAACACTTTGTAAACTCAAGGTCAGAAGAAGGGTGGGTCAAGTGTGTACGTTGTCAGTTCTGGGCCCACAAAGCTTGCACCCCAGGGGCAGCCATCTACATTTTCCACAATTGTGACTGTGATTGAACCCCCTATGTCAAACAGGCACATTCAGGAATACAGTACACACACGTACTCGCACACAAATTGTTGCAACAATGGAACTCTTTGTATTTGACATTAACTCACATAATCTGTGATTGTGTAGTAGACGTCCACGTGAGTTTTATTTGTAGTAGACAATATGGGTACCGTGTATCAAGTTTGAGAGATCTAGCACGAACAACCACTGAGTTACGGGTGCTCAAACAAAAAGTGTTACTACCATCCCGGTATCCCCTACGTCACAAACATGCAACGTTGACAGTTGAGGTCTGAATCGTTGAGCATAATTCTGTGAAATGACTAAAACGGAAGACTGAAAAGTTGTCTCCGCGAGGTAGAAAAGTAAAATATTGGTACCCATCGCGAGAATTATTTAATCCACGCTAACTGCGAGTGTAGTACGTGTGACATTTGCATTAGGTTTGCAAATATCCCACAAAAAGGACCTATTGGTACCGTTTCAGTGCTGGTCACTGTGCAAAATCATGTACCTGATTAATCAGGATTGCGAAACAACCACACCGCGAAGCCACCGTTCCCATGGCGGGATTTGGTAGGAATTCAGTGTGTGCCGCTACGTGCCGCTACGTTGTTTTCCACAGAGGGGCTTGTGCCCGTGTGGCAGTTTTGGGAGTGTACAACGCCCTCATCTTCACGAACATTCGTATGTTTTTTTTTTAAATCAATCTGTTAGATCAACCAATCTACATCTAATTAATTATTTTATAATATTCTAAACCGCTACGTGCGTTTCTAAGTTCAGGAAGAATGCTCTGCGACGTTTGCTGTGTTGGCGGTGTACGCAAGCGGTCGGCGGTTACACACAACGGCCTGCGACATCTGTGCAGGCCCCATAATTAATTGACCGGGGGAAATTAACAGAGAATGACGTGTTCCTGGACTGTCGACAGAAGCGGAGAAATAAAAGTAGCGGGGAAAAACCGGCGATTCGCTGTCGTGCCGATAGTCCTAACACCGACAGTCGGAATTGAGAGAAAATGGCATGTGTACATGACGGGCATGAGTGGTCGAGAAAGACTGATCAAAACAGCAACACAAGCACAGGCACGTAATGGTCAAGGCTTCTGAACTAAAAGCTGAGATGAACTCTGAAAGTAGGTTCCTTTTGGGCAGTGGTTCTCAACCCATTTGCCAACGTGGTCCGCAGGGGCGGCGCATAACATGTAATGGGTGCCGCATTCACAAAAACAAATTAATTATTTGCCAAATTTAATTCAACTGAACTGAGCAAAACTAAATACATGCATAAAAATCCTTTGACTGACGCGTCTGCAAAATTAACATACAACGTTATTAGTAACGGTAATGTATTTAAGTCTCAATACATTCATATTAGTGTAATTGGGCTACACAATTAGTTGTTGTCTCAATAAGTTGAGAACCACTGCTTTAGGGTTTTAAAAAAAAAGGATCTTGATACCAGAGAAGGGGCTAAATAAACATTTTAGCAATTGCTAGATGTAATTTTATGTGAACACTTTATCGGTGTAGGAAAAAACGGGGAGTAGACTCCTTGGCCAATCCTTGGTCTAATCCCAGACATTTTAGCCCACTGAAAGCATGAATATGTATGACACTTAGATGGCCAGCAAGATCTTCCTATCGTTGCCTCCGTTTTTTATCTCAGTAAACGCTGCATGGAGTTTCTGAGACACTGCCACCTAATGGAAAGAACACATCAATGCAAAAGCTTGAACTAACAACAGCGTCAGAGCTTTCGGTTATTCGCTCTCGACTCACAATCATCAACAAAAATAACTATGAACAATTTATGAACATATTTCTAAACACATTATGTATGCATAATTAACTGAGCATGTGTATATAGCAAACAGACTCTGAAACTCGAGTCAATGCTCTCCTGTTGGCCAGGCTGTACAGTGAGTCAATGCTCTCCTGTTGGCCAGGCTATACAGTGAGTCAATGCTCTCCTGTTGGCCAGGCTGTACAGTGAGTCAATGCTCTCCTGTTGGCCAGGCTGTACAGTGAGTCAATGCGCCTGGCACTGCGCTGTGGAAGTACTCACGGGGTACACCTCGGAGTGCTGTAGCTGCTTGTGGCGCGGGTGCAGTGCATAGAGGGAGCTCTGCGCCACCTCTCTCAACATCGCCGCACTGCTGGGGGGTTGCAGGACCTGCGGGGTCAGAGGGGCGGGCGAGGCTGAAATCCGTGCAACAGTCTATGCAGGTAAGCTCAAGCATTATTACTGCACCGACAGTAGTAACAAGAGGTACAATTAACACCACGGTCTGGTGAGTGTGGAAGCGGATGGGCGGGGCACCTGTCCTTTGGAGAAGACCTCCTGCCGCAGACTGACCACCCTGGCGGGGGTGACCGCGAGGGCCTCCCCGTTCTGCCCCATCGTGTGGCACCGCAGCTCCACGCCCTCCTCGGGCGGCGGCTCCTCGCTCAGGCACAGCAGGTCCAGGAAGGGATGACCTGGGGGAGCAAGGAAGAACAAAGGTGGGGAGAGAGATCAGAGAGACTGAGGCACAAGGCACGGCGGCTCAGCAGCCGGAGAAGTGAGAGTGGAGGGCTTGGGGCCAGGGCTGACCCTCCACGTTCAGCAGCCTGTAGACGGTCTTCCTCCCAGGCATGGTGCTCTTCTCTGGGTCCTCACTGAGCTTCATCCTGGGGCCACCCCGTACCTCCACCAGCTGTGGGTGCACGGGACAAATTTAAAACCCCCCCTGCAACCCTCTGGTGACATCACAAACAACATTACATTCAAACATGCATTTATTCTGTATAGCTGACTCCCCTAACCAGAGCCACTAACAGAGTACTATTTGCCCTTTGACGCAGGATATACTATTTATTGCCAATAGAAATAATACGGGTGTCCAGGACTTTAAACACTCCCCCTACTGTCAGCTTTGCAGAAGTGGGTTAGGATTTGTTACCTTGTAGACGCAACCGAGCGAGGGCTGCTGAGTGCAGGTGACCAGGTGAGTTCCGACGCCCAATGTATCAATCTCGTTCTCCTGAGGAAGAGGGCAGGAGGGCTATTAGGCTGCTACAACGTGTGTGTGTGTGTGTGTGTGTGTGTGCTCACACACTCACCGTCTCGTTCAGTTTTCCCACACTGCGCTCCGAGATGTTGTTTGTTCCCACAATGCCCAAGGACAGGAAAGCCGGGACAGAGAAGCTAATCGGAGCCAGGAAAAAGGATGGTCGGACAGATGGAGAAGAGACGAGACCGTTCCGGCAAAATCCGTCTGCCGGCCGCACCTCGCTGAACGGTCCGAGTCGTTGTCTCTGTACTCACTGCGCGCTGCAGGCTCTGAAGGCACGGCGCACTTCCACCGACTGCCTGCAGAGGTCACCGCTGTCAAGGCGCACGCCCAGGGGCTGGTACTGCAGTTCGCAGAGGGACAGGGCCACCGCACAGAAGTTCAACAGCCCACTGCTGAGCAACAGAAACAGGCCGGGGGAGGAGTTATCGTTAGCCAGCAGCCAGACCATCTCATTGCAGAACATATCTGCCACGCCCTGCTGTGCCTCACCTGCTGACACTGTAGCTGTCAATAACGGGCAGGAAGTTGCTGGGGTAGGCCATGGCGTACGACAGGAAAGCGGCCAGCTCCCCCTCTCGGGTCTTCTTCTGGTCCGCCCCAAGCAGCTCGCAGACCCGACCCAGCCATTCCTTGCTCATGGAGATCAGGTCGATCGGATCCGAGCCCCCATTGGCTGGGATCATCGTCTACAGGAAGAAAGAGGGACAGCATCTGCATATTTATTCATCCCCCCACCAAGTTCATGTTTGCAGTAGTTGTTACTGTTCATCTGGCTGACGTACCATCTAACTGGCCAAAGAGCTTCATTGCCCTGGAGTGTATCGCTTCAAAACTCCGCCTCTTGCGGTCTGACCAATCAGGTGCAACTCAGTAACATATCAACACGAATTGTGATCTTTTGCCATTATCCCTCCCCGTCCGGAATCTGGGGAGCAGGGAGCCACAGTCGAAACCGTTTGGTTGTCAGACAAGGGGAGAGCAGAAATCACAGGGAGGCAGAAGCTCAAACCCCAATACAGGAAACTGTAAAGTAACAGGAGATAGGAGATCGAGCGAGGCGAGGTCCGGTGGAACTTTACACAGACACACTCTTCTGCCTGTATGACTTTTGACCTTTCATTCCACGATACTGTTTCTTTGTTTTTTCATTTTGGTTTTTGTTTAAATTGAGCCATTTTTGGTCTTATTGCGTAGCTTTATTAGCACACAAATACTTCCTTGTTTTTGACTATTTGAGTACTTGTGTTCCATTTGTTTACGTTCTCACATTAGGGGTGTTCAACTATTCGTATTCCACTCCCGTTTTAATAATACTGAACTTTGTTGTGTTGTATCAGTAATTTATATATTTTCCACCCCACGCTATTCTGGATTTCCATCAAAATGCCAGCGCTCTCCGTTAACTGGGCCAAAGTTCACATGTTTGGGGCTTCAGAGCTAAATAATCCGATTTACCTTGGCTGAAGTCCACGTGTGTATTCCTCGGCAATTGCTATAGAGGGCGCCCCAAGCTCTCTGGTTCATGGTCGCCTCGGGTAACCGGGTTGATGTTTACATGTACATTAATTAGTAATAGTGAAACGAACGAATAAATATCTATAAAGGTCTTCTCAAGGCGTATTTTCAATCCGAGAAGGCATCTAAATAAAGGTAATCGAACTGTATTTTTAGACGAATGTTTTTTGTCTTACTATCAGGATAGAAAACTATGAACTTGATGAACTTTCTGTAGTGTTTTTGGACCTGTAGTTTTTCCATGCAGATTTTCCTGAATCTTCCTAGTCATTAAAGCCTCTTCCCTCTCATCACTGATTTCCAAGGTAGCATTAAGTGTGGAAGTTGATGGTCATTATAAATGGGTATAACCACATGCATTTCCATTGATCCTGTATTTATGAATTCTATGGTAAATGAGTTTAACTGTAGGGACTTACCTGTGGCAACACCTCATCCAGGGAGGAAAAGGAAGTGATGTAGGAGTGTGCCATGGTGCCGGCCACAGGAATCCCAAACAGGTAGCCTGCCAGGACGTTACTGGTCAAATCAAAGCCTGTCAAACAGAGACAGGGTATTACAGGGGGGTATAACGCCTGGGTGGGGGTGCAGATTTAAGGTGATCAAAACAACATAAACAGAGACAGCCTGGTCCACGTGATCACTTCCTACCCCCTCCCCACCCACACCTGAAAGAGTTTCGCACACCTTCTGACATGAAAAGCATCGGCCATCCAACGCGTGAATAGCAGAAAGCAAGTCATTGCATCCCCGGGTGGGAAAGCGGTCAGTCCCCACCCTCGTCTGTGTGCGTGAAGAGGTCACTCACCCCCAATGTAGGAGTAGCGCGAAGCGGTTAGACCCCCGTCAGGCCCCTGCGCCCTCCGCAGTCCCATCTCCAGCAGCTTCCGCTTTGGACCAGCCAACAGACGGAACCTAGCCGCATTGCTGCACACCAGGCTAACACGCGGAGGGGCCATCCAAGCAAGTCAACAAAGAGCGGCCAAGTGTAAGTCAAGCAAGCCGGGCTATTTACGGCGCAGGCGTAGTCGAGGAAGCGATGAGGCAACTGGGTGAACACAGCGAATGGCGCTGAACATGTAGAGAGTAAGCGTGGTCATTATTCCGCTAAGAACAAATCACAAGCTGCTACTGTGTTGGCGTGGTTAACAAAACCGACCCAGTACAGACATGGGCATCGACATGTTGACGTAATATGCAGTCAGCGTTGAAATAGAGAAATGTTCTGCGGTTAAAAGCGTGCAGATAGGAGGGCAGACTGGTGATTCACACCTGGCGTAGTTGACAAGACAGAGCAGGCTAGTCTCCAACAGCTGGACCACAGCCAGAGGGCCTGACACCTCCATCAGGGGAACCTGGAGTAAAGGAGAAACATGATAAATGTCATCATATTAACCTCTACTACCTCTGCAAACATCATATTATTGTGGTTGTGGCTTCACCACCAGTGACGTCCACAGAAATGACATTATTATCCTTGCGAGCCCGCCACCATTCCAACAACACTTCCACAACAACAGTGCACCACTACCTGTGCAACATCACATCTCACCCTGGCGAACACGACCGTTCCCTCTGGGACTGCGCGTGCTGTGACCCCACTGCAGTCCAACTCCAGCAGGAAGCGGAAGAATGCCGGATCGGTGCCAGGGGGCAGCGCTGAACGCAAGTAGTTAACTTCTGCAAAAGACGTGTTGGGCACCACCGCATATGCAGTATCACACCAGGTGGACAATGATATCACAACACACTGCGATCCACTGGTTACAACAATGAGGCAGTAGTAAAGTCAGAGATTACAAGACCTAACACGTTGAGGGAAACAAAGATTTGGCCCAGATTTACTGAGGAAGCTAAAGTCTGATCAGTTTGCTTCAAGCAACTTTTATAACTTTTAAATCTTTCTCGCATTGCGTGTCCATGTAGCTGCATTTTTCATGAAGCAATTAGGATCAAACGCCTTTAGTAATTGAACAAGAAAACCTTAGCTTAACTACTAACACCGAAATTAACTTCTGATACGCACTCATAGAATAAGTACGTTGACACCGTATAATTAAATTATTATAGTACCTGTGGTATGGTTTGTAATAAAGGTAAATTAATGTATTTAATTATATATCTAACGTAAAAAAAAAACAAAAAAAAAAAAACACGATAAGATCTTGCCAGCTAATTCACCGCAAAATTAAATCACACTTGGCAGTCAAGATCCTGCGCGGTGTTATTCCTACTAACACAAATGATTGACTAGCTACACGAGTATTCTGCGTATAGCTATCTGTACATCGCCACGTTTGATAATAATTATACTGTTAATCATAATAACACATGAAATTGATTAACCGCTAGCATATAATTATTATATAATTAATTAATATTGATTATAATTAATAATAATATATTTACATTTATATGGGCGTGAATTAAGGATACTAGGCTATTCTTATCTACTAATTTAGAACTTTTAGAACCAATAAATAGTAATACTGTTTTTTAATTCTCAGAAACGGTGCACTGAGATTCAGTTTGACCTCTTACCTTCCTCTGTGAAGTGTAGACTTCGCATGTACAGCAGACAATCCTGCAACCCGGAGAAAAGAGAAAAGCCGCCACCGAAGGGGTTATCGCGGAAAAACAACTCAAAGACCGCCGGCTCGTTGTGTCTTCCCGATCGCCAGTATGCATAAGCCATGGTGAATTGGTAGAGGTCGGTGAGAAGCGGTGGGACTCGATCCCGGATCGACCGCTCTATTCCCACAAGTTGTTGACCTGTGGTCTCAGCCATGTTTAAAGTTTCTCTGTTAAAAAAGTTCTACCGTTGCTAAGGTTTCTGGGACTTTGAGTTCCAAGGACACAAATTTGCTCAACTCATTCTTAATAGTTATGTCACAAGGCTTCTGCCTAGCGTAGATGAGCGTGACAAAGAGGATTTTGATTTAACTCTGAACTGAATTATTTCAATCTAAAGTAGGGAGTTGGTATAAAAAAATAACCCGAACAAATATGAATCTATACGGTTAATCGCCAACTCGTTTTGTTAAATCTGGGAGTTTGCGAGGGTAATTCAAGCCCAGATTTTGAGCATGTTTAAATAAAAGATATATTTAAAAAGATATATTAATGGGCTATATATTAGATATATTAATTGTGTAATAATGATTACATTAAAAAGATTTGTCAGTTCTTGAAATGGTTTTTTAAGGAGTTGGTAGAATATCTTGACATCTGAATAAATGCACAGTCCTTGTCTTCAGGTATGAATTTATTAGAATATTATGCCGAGGTTTCAAGCCTCAAGTATCAGATAGACCAAATCCAAAGAAACATTCTGTTATAATTGGGTGCGTGTATGCGTATAAGTGCGTGTATGCGTACGCCTAGTAATATCGCGGTCTCTGTCTTCTAATCACCAGCTGTTGGGACCCTCCTGGCCCACTGCGGCTTTGACCTTCAAAAAGTGCCATTTTTACAGACTGATGGATGTCATCCATACCTCCCATCCCTTTGATATGCGGAGTGAAAGAGGTTCTGAATCAAAGCAGTATAACTGGAGAAACATTAATGTGTCATAATTTGAAAACAAAAATAACAAAAAATAACAAAAAAAAAACAAAATGAGTGGCCTAACCAAATTATCTAAACTCATTGGGGAGAAACAAAGACCAGCAAATAAACAAAGTAATGATTAACTCTGTATTCTGATTAGCTCTGTATTACAAGAGAAGCAAGTACAACTCACACACAACACCCATGCCATTACATTTCAAATCATATCCATGTCGCCGAACATAAGTTACAGAAACTATCTGAGATTTCAGATTCCTACTTCCTCTCCCGGGGGAAAATGCCTGGCTAGCTCATTGGTTAAAATGTGCCGTTGCCCTGCCCACTGGAAGTGGGAGGGCCTGCCGCCCTGGTCCTGCCCTTGTGGATACTCGAAGCAAGGGCTGAGCTCAAAGGCCAGGGCAGAGCGCACCAGTCCCACGGCCCCCATCCGTTCCGCACAGGGGTGGTACAGCCGGCCACTCTCTGGGTTCATGTAGAGAGACTCCGGGCAGAAGGCCACACACAGCTTCTCCCCGCCTCCGCAGAAAGAGAGCATCTCCCGGGGATGGCCGCCCTCCTCGTCACACCCTACCCTTGGCAATAGGTGTGTGAAGACCAGGGGCCTGTCGTCGCAACGCAGGAAGTTCCTCTCGCGTCCGCACAGGGACAGGAAGGGGAAGAGGTCCTGATAGCGCCCGCTGTCATTCGGTCGCAGTCGGCTAAAGAAGAAGACCAAGAACTGCTGATCTGCAGACAGATAAATTAACAAAACAAATGCCAATGAAACCAGTTTTCCTGTATGGTACTTGGTCTTCTGATTCCCCTTTGGCTAATGCATTCTGTTGGTTGAAATGTGCTAAAAAACATATTTTTGATAAGCGATTATTGTCATATAAGGATTCACAGCTAGGAAGAACCCCGCCACAAAGCATGCACTAAAACATTAAAACCTATATCAGTATCACACTGAGTGCAAGTAATGCAGCACACAGGACCAAGAACAGCGAACAGGTGCTCCAAAGTTTATAACTGCACATGATGGAGAGATGGTCTTACACTTACATTTTAGCTGCTTAGCAGACGCTTTTATCCAAAGCGACTTACGGTTTTCAAATTCTACATTCAACCGCTTATACAGCTGGATTTAACGGAAGCAATTCAGGTTAAGTACCTTGCTCAAGAGTACAACAGTTGGGGTGGGGCTTGAACCAGCAACCTTTTGGTTACAATTCTTATCAACCGGTGATGTAGAGGTCAAAAGCATTAACCAAGTCCCTGTTCCAAAGCATAGCTGACAAAGGAGGTAAATGGGATAGGCGGTGGTTGACATCACAACTACCTTTAAAACAGGTGACGAAGTTCTTCATCTTGGTGTCATCCAGAAACAGCTGCAGAAGATTGCACAAATAAACACACAGAACAGCCTAAAAGGCTCCAAGCACAGAGAGTTTCGCGACCAATAAAATAATTAAATGGGTGGGAGAAAATTACATATTTTAGAAGGTCTGATTATATTTGATTTCTTAGCTCAAACTATCGGTCACCTGTCCTTGGTGGTCGATATAGTAGAAGTACTCGCGGATGCGGGGTTCGGGGCTCTGACCTTGCACGTACACAGCATTCCCCCGAGCACAGCGGCCGGTCACCCGCGTCGCACCGATAACCCTCCAGCTCCACCTCGCATTGCACTTGAAAACGTTAGACCACATCATAATCCCTTTGGTTGACTTTCTCCTTTGTGCTGCGAAAATGTTTTGTTTTTAGCAAAGCTAACAAAAAACGTCGTGGCCGCGATAGCTAACTACATCTTTAAAAATAAAAAAATAAAAATGTAAGACTCACAGTCACTTTAACGGCGAAAGAAATACCGCTGAGGTATTTTCCTTATGTCTTCTCTTGAGAGTTAACTTCTTTAACTTCTGGCTAAAAACACTCAACTTAATAGCTGCCAGCGTCGTGTATCTTGAAAGGGGGAATGCTACGACTGTGACACCGGACAGCAGAAACAATGTTATGCGTTTCAGTTCCATCTCAATTCTTCGTCAAAAGAGAAAGAACCAACTGTATTAAGTAATATAAGGAATAAATAATGTACCAATAACAACAATGATTATAATGATAATTATAATTTCCTATTTAAAACTGAAAAAACACAAGGGAGATTTAGAATGGATCATGTGTGGCTGATCCGCTCATCGAGATTGAGATTTCAATTACTGGAAGACCAGGGAATTTCTTTTATCCACTGCAATTGCAGAGTTAACGATTGGAACTCCTCTACTGGAGGGCATTACACACTACGGACATTAGATTATTTAATTCAGTTCCTAGTCCCGACCAGCGGAGGATGGGCTCCCCCATTAAACCGGGAAGGTTTCTTCCTGCCAGCCTAGGGAGTTTTTCCTTGTCACTGTTGCCACTGGCATGCTTTTGGAGGGTCAGGCCTGGGAAATATTGTATTTTTCTTGATTGTAAAGCGTCTTTGTGATTTGGAAACATGTGACAAGAGCTCTATAAAAAATAATTGATTGACTGACGTGGAATGAAAACGAACAGATTCAGTAGCCGAGGGGTGGGAAACCTTTGTCCTCGAGGGCCACGTAGTCAGCAGCTTTTCATTCCAACACGCCCCTCAATCGAAATTAAATAATTATTTGCAGGCCTGTGTTCCCATGTGTAAATCAATTGAGCGATAAGTTTGACGACCAGATTTACCATCGGAAATCTAAAACCAAGTTGCAAAAACGGAATAGCGAAATTATATATTGAAAATAAAAATAAGGTTTAATAAATAATTTCCCTTGCTTGTATGTCTAACTTTAAATTGCGTGCATTCAACCTTAAATATATTATTTTTCAACATTTATCAATTTTGTTGGCGAAAGCAATAGGGTTCTAAAATGAAAATGAATTAATTGTACTGAGAAACACTGAACTACAATCGTAGCTCTGTGATATGTGTGCTATATTGGCAAAACATGGAATAATACAGTACGATATAATGTTATAAATTTTATTTATGGCAGCTATTTTTGCCAATTTATATTTCTGAACTTGGATGCTACGCGATGAGCAACAAGAACACTTTCTTTAAGTAATTTGTGATACAGCTGTAAATGTATAATAGATGATAGAAATATTTCTAACGATGCTCAGATTTGCTGTAAACAGGGCTTTACTTTACGCAACCGCTAAACGTCGTTGTTTCCCATCTTGCTGTATTCATACGGCGACTTACACCAGATGACCCCGTCATTGACACCTCAGTCCGCATTTAAATAGCCTCGTGTCATTGTGCGAAGTTACCATAAGTTAATTAAACTCAGTATGGATTTAAAACCATCTTAATTCTACTTTCAGAAGTGCAATGCTAGCGAAAATGCTAGAAATAACAGCGCAGTTTAAAAAAATGAGTTTGTACTGAAGTCCCTTGTTAGTTAAGCACGTTTGCACGTCCGCTGATTTCTCAATGGTTGCGTGCGCCAACCAATGTAAATAGGTGTTTACTGTATACCAGTATACATGTAATATATGTACATTACATTGAATATTTTGAAGTTGGTCGCACGCAAAGCACCACGTCAACAAAATCTGTTACCTAAAATTGTACTGGCGTGCTACCATGGAAACAAATTCGCTTGCCCTGCGTGCTCGCCTCTGAGTGCTGGATGACGTCAGGTTGTCGGTGGTGACGGAGATGCGGAGAGTCAGTGCATGTTCCAACGAAGAGAAGCGACTTACTGCGGCGGCAGAGCCCTCGGCACCATGGGTGACATTCCGGGGATTATTAATAACGGATTTTAACAGGATAACACAAGGAAAATGGCCGAAAGGTTTGTTTAAGTAGCTTCTTCTACCTATGCATGGGTTCACTGTCTTTGTATCTCGAGTTAACCAAAGGGCTGTTGACTGGGAGTTGATTCAAACGCTAGCCATGTAGCTAGCTATCCAACTAACTGTGGTAGTTAGTGAGCTTGCTAATCTCAACGTGTAGCAGACTCATTCTCTCCGGGTCACTCGTGTGGATGATAATTCATCGCTCATCTTCGGTCCGTGCTCGAAAAGGCACGCACCTGCGAGGTCCTCTTGTATTGAGTTATCTAGTCAGAAGGTAGTTGCAGACTTGAGGCATCACGACTTTTAGTTTGCTACATGTCTCCCAATAAAAAAATAAATATAAAAAAATTTGTATTCGTTTGGTTTAGCAGGGTCCGGATCATCATACTTCACTCGACAACCTCGAGCCTTCACGCGCTTTGAAACAGCGAGGCGTGCTCCGGCTGGGAGCGAATGCTGCCTGCAACACATGTGAAACGAGCAACGAGCACCGCTGAACCAATGATATATTTGCAATGATCTTCAATCCTTGTGGCATAATCGTTCGATTTTAAAAAGCTTGTGCACTTTTCGCGTCAGAAATGCTCTATCCTACTAATTCCTTTACATCTTTCCATGCGGTTTGTGCGTATCCATTTCATGTGGACAATGTCGCATACGCTTTCGTACCATGTCGTTGTCTTTCCAGTTATCTGTGCGCCTAATCCACATTTAATCGTCATTCATTTACTATCTAAGGCGGTCATCGGTGTATGAACCATATCCTAGACCTTTTACGGCCAGGCGTCGGTATTTATGCCTCTGGGAACTTATTTGAGATTTAATTTATTGCATAGTTTCCATTCGGTGTGGTTATTTTTTATTGTCACCGGTTTAGAGTCAGGTTGGGGACGGTGATGGGCGAGGTCCGTGCCATTGTTTGGTTTACGGAGATAGTATTTCATGTTATATCCGATGAACTACACTGGATACAAATGTCTATATATCAAGCGCAAACTAGCAAGGCGAGGTTATGTAATTATTATGGCCCGGACCGACCACGGTGCCACATCTCCCGCGGTTAACTACACAGGAGTGCTAGCTCAAAAAAGAGATTTCACTGCCATGAGTCTGAATATTGCATTTCTTCGTTGGAAAGTGACTTACCAGTAATTTCATGTATAGCGTGCGCCACGTAGTCTTGTTACCATACGGTTCCGTGTTTGTTTCAAATGGATGTTAAGTATTTACATACAATAGCCAATTTGAGGTGTTTTGTTCTCTAGCATAACTTCCTTTCTGTTGACCAATGGAAACGTCATAAAATGCAGTAGGCTACCGCTTTCAAATGTTCACAAAGGGTTTGTAACATTTTATACAGACATTTTGATCCATTGAAACTCATTGTCCAGATTGATTTTACTGTCTCAAAAGGGTAGAATGGGTTTTTTCAGTTAAACACACGCAAAGGACATTCGGCTTGACAGATGACTGGGAATCATTCATTATTTGGCGCTGCAATTTTAACCGGGCGTTATCTGCTTTCAAGGTGGGAGCCTGTTTCTCCCTTGCGCGCGGAATGAGGTGGGGGTTGGAACCAGAAACAACAGCAGCAGCCAGCGCGCGCACAGCTGCAAGATTCCAGGCATCCCTTCTCCCCTTGCCTCTCTTCCCTGCTGTTGCTGCCCTTCCTACTAAAACCGCGCCTCGCGATGTGCACCTGTCGTTTTCGACAGCAAGGCTTTTCAAAACAATTCGGCTTGAGTTGCGTGTGTAGTTGCGCGCGCGCGTATAGATGTGTGTGTGTGTGTGTGTGTGTGTGTGTGTTTGTGTGTGTTTATCAGATGGCAATTACGAATACTAGAATATTTTGACTTTAGGCTCCTTGTATTATTACCGTTGTATGAAGCTATTTCATTAAAAATTTTTATTCTTGCTTGAAGGAGCCACCAAATTAAAGCCACACATGTTAACGTAATGAAAGGAGATTATTTAACCGTTGTTCTACACTGCTACTAAAGATAGACTTGGGCGGTAATTATTTGCCGAAAGGTTATGATAACAAGACCGAGCGGGCGGAGTGTATTCGTCTGTCACTTAACATTTCCAGGGTTTAAAATAAATATACGTGGAATAAATGTATGGAAGTACACGTCGCGGTCTCACGCCGTTCGTGCAGTTTCCGAAGCTATTACAGTCGCCGCTGCGCACGCCCCATAAAGGCAATTCCAGACCCCATAGTCCGAGATAACAGCCTGCCGTAATCAGGTAATTTCGTATTGATCGAGCGTTTGTCAGGGATGTATGAAGTCTTGGTGCAGGGACATACGCACTCTTCCCGAATTGGTTTCCTGGACACATGGCACCCGATATGTCTGTGTTTTGGACAGTGTACTAAAGAAGTATTTAGGCAAATGTAGTAGGAAGAAATACATCTACTTAAGTCAATTTGATGTGATTAAGTTGCATGAAATGACCCTTTACTGTCATTAATATTTAATGAACTCTGCTGTGGCTTTTGTTTTCAATGTGCATATTTAATAAACTCGGCTCTGCTGTTTGTTTCTCATCTGCATATTTAATACACTCCATTCCAGCTTTTTATGTTATGTTTGGACTCGGAGCGGGTCAAGAATCTAAATGGTATAACATTTGTTTTGTGTAATCTTGTTTAACCTCTTTGACCTGCTTTCTCGTTCATTGGGCCCTGTGAACACAACCGCTGTGTGTGTGTGTGTGTGCGCGCGCCACGTTGAGGAGCTGGGGTTAAAGTGGGAGGATGAGAGAGGGTGTCTGTGTGTTAATCCTTGCTAATGGTGTGGCTACATTAAGACGTTTTCCTGGAAACGCATCCGTTCTCGCCAGGATTGTCCGAAAAGCCGCCCGCTTCAGAGATTTTCCGGATGTTCATTTTGGAATTCCCTGAAGATCGCAGTTGAGGAGTAGGGCTTGTCCCAGAAAGTCTCCGATTCTAATTCTGGGTGGGAAGCTGGTGTGCATCCTTGCACATTTCCACATTTCAGCTAATTTCCCGCGGTATGAATGGGTATAGTGTAAAATTTGCTTGCCGTGGATATCCGTCATGAATGATAACAAATGATGACTTAGCTTATTGGCCAATTAGCTTTAATAGCACTGATGAATGATAATTAATGATTATTTAGCTCATGTCCCACGTCCCATGTGTGCTGCAGCCACAGCAGTACAATGTTCTGGGAGTGCTGTCCTGAGTTTCCTTTTCAGTTCTGACAGAGCCTTGGGACCCTGCATTCGTCCCTGCCTAGTAAATCACAGGCCGTACCCAACACCGCAGTTTTAGTTATTTAGGATTCTTAATTCCGTTGAATGGCAGATAAAGGTAGTGATTAATAGCTATTTAAGTTGAGACCAAACAAGTGACTGTCTCATCACTAATGAATATTCATTAGCACCTGTTTTCTTCAGAAGGCTTGATTTCCAACTACGCAGAAATAGGATTTTCAACGTTGAGTGAGAGAAAAAAAATCTGTCTTCTAATGATTTGGTTTTAAGGTGTTCAGAGTTAGTTTGAACCGGTTTTTCCCGTTGGACAGGTTGTCACATCCAATGCGCAAACTTTTTCTGGCCTGTGTTGCTAAGGAAGTTACAGGCACTAGTGACATTTTCATTGAGTTGCTAAGGAAGCACCAAACAGAGGTAGCTTTTCACTGCGTTGGTAATTAAATACCCAGCAAAGGGGCAATAGGTGGTGTTTCTACTTTGTTGCTATGGAAGTGCCAATCAGAGGTGCCGGTTTTCACTGTGTTGCTATGGAAGTACCAAGCACCAATAGGTTTTTTTTGTGGGTTTTTTTTTTTCCATTTTAGGATTGAACTCCCAACAACCTTGTCAGTAACTTTGGATATGATGAAATGACACCCTGTCAGGATGGGATCTGTCAGTCTGTGGTTCTCACCTGAGGCTGAATTTCTCTTTTTGTGGTCTGAACAAGTGGTTGACTGTTTGTGGTCTGGGCCCGGTGTGTTGTGGTTGACTGTCTGCACTCTGCACGCCTCTATCTCTGTGATTGAAAGATGGATAACTTTGATGTGTTGCCATAACCGAGGGTTGCTACAGGGTGTTAGATGTGGGTGTTTCACAAAGAAATGTAGGTGGAACCCCAGCCCCTCGGGGGGGACAGGCCTAGAGGCTGGCCTTATTTTTAGGCTCTGTGTGTGTGTGTGTGTGTGTGTGTGCACTTGAGAGAGAGAGACGTTGTGGTAACTTATTCTCTTTTTTTCCCCTTGTCAGTGTGAGAGAGAGGTCTTGTATGTGTTATAATCGTCGTCATCTTCGGTCTATTTTAAAGAAGCGTTTAGTGTTATGCTTAGATTGCCTGCAATCCGTTGTCATTTTCTGCCCCTCAACCTACAGCAGCTTTGTGGTGTTATTGCCAGCATAGCAATGCCCGTATTGTAATTTAAATGAATTGGAGCGGGGAGCGGAAGAGAGAGAGAGAGAGAGAGGGCGAGAGAGATGGTGGGAGTGAGAGAGATAGAGAGAAAGCGAGACGGGGG
>JAOYSI010073806.1:0-53263 GCA_025775065.1 Hiodon alosoides | reverse complement strand
CCCCCCCCCCCCCCCCCCCCCCCCCCCCCCCCCCCCCCCCCCCCCCCCCCCCCCCCCCCCCCCCCCCCCACGACACAGTCCGGCAGCTCAGCTTGCCGTAATTGCCCCCTGTAACTTAACTTTTCTCAGGAAAGTCCAAATCTCACCAAATTAATACACAATTCATCTCACCATGATGAATATATAACCTAAATATTTCCAATTCAGTAAAGGGCTCAAACTTGTACACACATCACTTCTTACTATAAGTGGTAATCACTGTGATGAAAAGGGGGTCAAATAGTATAACTGTGTTTACAAATTTGTTTTGATGTGACTGTTTCACAGTAAAAGTTATCCATCACAACAAGAGACAGCAAATGTACACATACGAGTTTTGAAAAAATATTATTTAATTTACATTGGCCAAATGAAAACCATTCACTTTGTAATACAAATTTAAATAAATAATGAATGTCATTGAAATACATTAAGATTTACAGTATTTTCAAAATATTATCGGTTATAGAAAACTGGGTGAACACCTCGCATACGAACCCAAACTCAACAAAAAGGCAAAACTGCTACAAGCAAGCTTATAAAAAAAAAAAAAGAAGGTTTTACAATCTATAACAGGTATACAGATGAATTCTCTTAGACCTTCAGTACTCTACCGAACAACCTGCAAACACAAACAGTGCAGAGGCTGCTACTGAACAGACAGATAGGCATGTACTTGGATGTCATCGACAGTGTTGCTGCCAGAATGCACAGGGAGTGGAAGTCCTGGATGTGACTCGTAGACACCGTAGACACTCGTAAGGTGGAGACCCTCGTCCCGAAGAAGCATGGGTGCGCAGCACTACCCACAGACCTACAGAGAAACCTCTGCTTTGCAATGTCGCTGTCACCACAGGACACAGCCAAACAGAGAGGACTGCGTTATACAGCTCAAGAGACGGGGGGCCTGCATGTGGGCCATAGCTGGGATTCAACCTGGTGAGGACAGGGCCACAGGGAGGGAGTGGTCCAGGGCAAACATGACAGGCAGACAATACAGAGATGGATTACAGACGCAGCAGGTATTTCTGAGAGGGAAGGAGTAGGGTCTCTTTCTCTCTCTCTCTCAGGAACCAGAGGTCTGATATCAGAAGCCGTCAAAGGGATCAGGTTCTGATCATCAATGGGTGCCCAAGGCAGGTGCACTGCGCTAAGGCTGTAATCGCAGAACAGACAAACCCAAATCCCATGGACATGAGGATTGAGAGGAACAGGCCTCCTCAGGACCGAGGGCACTGTAGCGCGTCCTTCACACAAAACAATTAGAAACAACTCTGGTGCAACTCTGGTCTCCAGTGCAGTGCTGTTCGAAATGGATCGAATGATCTTTTCCATTGTTGTAAGGTGACTTCAAACTGCCCACGTGATTGCTAGTTTTGAAGGCAGCGTCGATGCTGACTATTACCCATAAATCTGTGCGGCTAGACTGAAAACGAAACTAAACGTGCTGACGTCACACATTGTCATAAGTGCTGCCTTAAAAGGCTGTTCGAAACCATTGTTCTTAGAAGATGCTTTCACTCGAAAGTTATGCCTTCTGCTTCGAACGCAGCCTAAATTTGCTAAAATTTTACTTACCTGTTGCGTTGAGCAGAGTATTCGTCCGGTGTTGCTTCTTTTAGAAAACAAGCGACGGCTAAATTGAACCTCCAATCATTTTTCAGAGAATACAATATCTGCCGATCCACCTCACTGAAAATCACTTCTGGAATCATACACTGGCGTTTAACTTTAAATAGCCATTACGACCATTATTACATTGAAACGAATGATGTTTCCTTACGTAACAAACACCTAACCCACACTGTAGCAACATTCCATGAGATCCGTTAGATCTGAAATTCTTGTTTGATTGGTATTACAACTAGCAAGCTGTGATTGCGGTCGAGTTGTTAGCGTCCGTGCTCCACCGTTACCCATATTTCACTTTCCCCGGTTTCAATAGAATTCCCAAAACAATTCCCAAACGTACATAACACTGCACACGAAATCAACGTACTACGCCTTTACCGTCAAAACAAACATTTGCAGGACCAGCAATAACCTAACGATAATATTAAAAGCGTGCTAGGCCGCGGCGCTTTATGATTTAGGTTACTAACAGCGAAATTAAACACCTAGCGAATTAACGTTAATATATTTAAGGGGTAACAGGGCCAGCAACTAGAACGTACATGGGAGCAGGGGCAGACTGGTAACAAAGTGCAGCCCGGGAATTTGATGTCAAGCGGCATCAATTTCATAAACCAAATTCGAACTGACACATGTTTCTAGTCAACGAATCATTAATTCCTGAGAAAAGTTAAAGGGGGGCGATTTCCGGTGTTGTGCCGAAATCGGTCCCCCTTGCAGTGGATTGGCATGTCTTCGCGTGCTACTCTTTGATGTGCTGTTCAACTTTTCATCTCGAGTTCACACTACAACGGTGTTAATTCAAGTAATAAGACTTTAAAAACACTTTCAATGAACACCACATGTATTTTGCTACTCTCTATGTAAGCCATTTTATCCGTTTACCACATATCATCTTTGGCCACTTTGTACATTAAATTAAATAGCTATATTACAACCACAACTTTGGTGCAGCATGTCATGTCGCAGTCAAAGTGGCTGAAATGGAGTGAAGCTTCAAGAATTCAGCAATAATTAATACGTAATAGAAAGTGGACCCCGTTCCCCTCCTTAACTGTCAAAGTCAATGTTCCCAAATCACAAAACTCACACGTGTATTGAACGAATAATTTCAAGCTGCCAGAATGTGTCCAGCCCTTTAAATCAATTTTTTTTAAATGAATCCCCAGTAAAAATTATTCTCGTTATTATGAAATTATTCGTTCAATACACGTGTGAGTTTTGTGATTGGGGTACACTGACTTTGACAGGAGAGGAAAGGGGTCTACTTTCTATTATGTATTAATCCTTGCTGAATTCTTGAAGCTTCACTCCATTTCAGTCACCTTTATCTGCGAAATGATATGCTGCAACAAACTTGTGGTGGTAATATAGCGATTTTATTTAATGTACAAACAAAGTGGCCAAAGATGATATGTGGTAAACGGATAAAATGGTTTACATAGAGACTAGCGGAATAAATGTTGCGTTCATTGAAAAGTATTTTTTAAGTCTTATTGTTTGATTTAATACCGTTGTTAATACTCGAGATGATGGATTACTGAATGGCTATTAGCTACCAACACGTAAAGCAACGAAACCAAAAATACATAAGAACAATATTTAGTTTCTAATAAATACAAATCGCGATTAAATCGCAAAGGAACCCATTATAAATAACAAGAAAGCTTTGAAAGAAATACAAATATCGCGATCTCTAGAGGTTATTAGCCTACAGTTTATTTACTTTCATTTGTGTTTCAAACGGCTACGTAATACGGCATTGTTGTATATTATAAAAGCCAGCATATACTACTATTGAACATCAAAGAGCAGACGCGAGCAATTTCCCGATTTCGGCACCACACCGGTTCTAATGGGCTGTATCGACGTGGGCCTATGTTGAAATTCTACTGGTATACGTCCTACGTGTAGCAACGAGATCATGAACTCTCCATTAGTTATTGTACTCTTCCGGTCCATTCCAGTACTGTGCCTCTGAACAGTAATTAGCAAATTGTGCTTTTGGTGATGAATGTGTGGGATATAATTATAACCAACTAAACTGAACAAGCAGGGAGTTTCAATACTAATTACCGTGGTGCATTCTGTCACCGAAAGCATTCGTTTTACCAATGCCTATAGAAGTTTAATTGACAAGTGCATAGAGTCTGGCATCTCGTTGAGACTTAAAAAGTCTTTGCTTTAACGATTTTCGTTACGTAAGCGAAGTCCTCCTTTTCACCGAACCCACAGTGAAACTGCGAGAAGAAAATGGAGGAATATGCTCGCGAACCATGGTAACCATTTTCGGCATCTTATTTTCTACTTTTCGAAAATTATTTACTCTTAAGATATTAGAATGGATTATCTAAGATCCACAATTACATGTCTTGATATAGACGCTTTACCCTTCTGTTAAGTATTGACTGGTGAAAGATGACTTGGTAACATGGGCTGGGGTGACCTTGTGTAACTTAGCCGGCTAACCTAGCTTCAAGTATGAACGATAAAAACTGTTAACTGAAAGGTTTGAACGGACATATCATTCAAGTTTTATTTCCCCTTTAAATACGTTGATAGTATACTTGAAGTTATGTCACACTTAATTCGATAGAACGAGGTGATATAACAAGCTGGGTAGCTAATAGCTGCTTGTTTCTTTAGGGTAAAACGTGACCTCTTAATTCTCCAGCCGTTTGGGTTTAGTTTGGACGAGATGTCTTTTGGTCTCACAAAAGCGATTTTTACAGGACAGCTTTTCATAAGCAGCGACTCGATGGTGGATAGCATATCCATGATATATCAACTAGCTATTTTGCATGGTTATGTAGCAGGATATGTCAGTTAGTCAGTGAAATCACTTGTTCTTCTAAGACGTGGGTCGTAGTTATAAACGTAAAATATATGCAAAATGTTTGTTTTACAACAACATTTTCTAAGTTATTTCTTACAAATGATGTGTAACAACAGCCCCTGGAGGATTGTGGACGACTGCGGAGGGGCCTTCACCATGGGAGCCATTGGAGGAGGCATCTTCCAGGCTGTCAAAGGCTTTAGAAATTCTCCTGCTGTAAGTGCTTGGTCACAAATACTAGTTTAATGGGTTAATGACAGTTTTCTTGCAAATGATCTTTAAGCTTACCTTCATTAATAGTGACATAACACCTTGACGATAGCACAAACATTTAGAAAAATTAGAAGGGATTCTGGATTGTATAGCAACTATGCAAATTTGATAGATTTGTTTTTACATATTTTTATGCCCGCTATCAATCAATCTGAGTAATGGAAAGCTGGGTGGACATGTGGAGTTTATGTGCAATTGTTACTCTATTGAACAAGTAATGCTCTAAATTGGGGGACTTGGGACTAAAATGAAATTGCAGATGATTGCTTTGCAATGAAAATGAGAAGTAAGTGAGATGTCTATTAAAATTCTCCAGGGGATGAGCCACAGATTACGAGGAAGCATGACAGCCATCAAGACCAGAGCGCCTCAGTTAGGAGGTATTTAAAACATCAGCTGTCCCTATCTTCAACGCTTACATACTCGTTTCTTTCATATTTGTGACATCCTGATGGAAAAATAGATGTTTACTTAGGTACAAAATTTGGACACTGATAACAGTGTGTTAGAGGAATTTTAGAATATAGGCCTGCATATTTTTTTTTTTTTTTTTTACATTGAACACTTCAGCCATTTTTGAAGAATTGACCATTAAGACAATTAAAGTGTAATTATTTTGTGGGTAAGTATTGGCAGTCACACAAGAGTCTTTTAGCTATTTGGACATATGTAGAGTGCTGTCAGTATGTTTTTAGATGTGATTGTCACTGTCTAACTGTTGTGTATATTCAAAAGGCAGCTTTGCAGTGTGGGGTGGCCTGTTCTCCATGATTGACTGTGGGCTGGTCAAGGTTAGGGGCAAAGAGGACCCATGGAACTCCATCACCAGCGGGGCCATGACCGGTGCCATTTTAGCAGCAAGAAGTGAGTGACAGATCCCTAGATTCATGAATTGAACGAAAAAAAAGGCTAATGCAGCAACTGAGAAATCTTATTGAAGCAGGGATAAAAACTTTAAAGGGTTCCGTGTGTTGAGAGGATTTTAGAATAATGCATTGTGTTAATTTTATAATTTTGTGTTTGTTGACCTGAAGCTTCTGCTTACCTATCTGATAAATGGATGATGTAACGAAGTGCTGGCTTGCTGTACTATTGCTCTGTTTGCACTTTGTGTGCAGACGGTCCTGTAGCCATGGTGGGCTCTGCAGCAATGGGAGGTATCTTGCTGGCATTAATAGAAGGTGCTGGAATCCTGCTCACTAGGTTCGCTTCGTCGCAATTTCCAACGGGTGAGTCGCTTCCTGCAAGGTAGAGGTGGCCGTTTCAAAAAGTGCTTTTTGCTGTGGTTATATACTGTATAAAACGCATTAGACAGTATTTTAAAGCACGCATTTTATTCCTGAAAGTAACTTGAATTTCCAGTTTTGTAGGGACAGGTAGTTTATGGGTTGATTTCAACAGGGCCATTGGTAGGTTACTGATATTCAGGACAAACTAATCTTGCGACTCTTTAATTCAGACGAAAACTGAGCTGGAGAACGTCAAGGTAAGGAATTGAGTCAACGGTGTTGTGACATAACCTCTACTGAATTTCTAGGTCCTCAATTTGCTGAAGAGGCTCCCCCAATGCCTGCACCCTCTTTTGGGGACTACAGACAATACCAGTGAGAGCCCCCCTCACCGCTAGGCCTTTTTAAAATATCTCCATGAACTCATGTCTCAGACATAGAAACAACAGTCAAGAACAATGAGAGATCCATGGCAATGGGCTTTTGAAAAATGCAGTCAAATAATGGGGACTGTTTAAAGGACAGTGTATTCGATTTGTTCATTTACTGGAATCCTCATCTGCATTTCACGATACCAAGATTTGGCCTTTGTTTTGCATGAAGTTCACTCTAAGTCTAATTTAACATGTTGGTGATTAAAAAGTGCTCTTGGTAGAGCAAATCCCTTCCGTTCGCTAGATATCACGCTGATATCAATATTGACCTTTCTGGTGACCCACGTACATGGAGCTCTTCCTAGTAGCTGCTAGTTTAATTTCAGGCTCTTACAAGGAAAATAAATGGGATACACTGGAAAAACAGAAGAAGAAAAAACTTTAACTTTTAGAGACTCACATCACCATGTTTTTTTTCACTGTGTCCTGTCTACAGACCCATCAAGAACTTGTATTATAATTGTATTGTGACTGTATATAAAGGCTTTCCACAGTGGTTTTGTATGTATTGTTTGTTAGCCATGTAATGGTGACCATCTATATGATATAGATATATTTTTTAGTTGTAATAGAATGGGGGGCCAACATCAAAAATATCACCAATATTAAATTACTTGTGTGCCATTTTATTTATTTTTACATAAGAACTGGCTGAATTGGAGAGCCTTACATTGGGAACATGGTTTCATGCGAATATAAGTGTGGTCTCATGAAAATCTTGATATTTATGGAATGCATTCTTTAGCCTATCTAAGACAACAGTGCATAAATATGGGTTAATTACCATCAGTATTGTTACAAATCAGATGTGCGACATATTAAAGAATAAACATAATTAGGAAAAGTAATGAAGAATGAAAAAAAACTGATTTAGGAAAGCAACATCCGTGCACTCTGCCTCATGTATTTTAGATATTGGCCTCTTAATTAAGTCCTCAGAATGTATTGTTACAGTTCGAGGCTGGTGTGTTGTAATTATATTCTGTTGTTTTTTTTTGGCCATACGGATATGGAAATAGGGAATTTCTATTCTATAGAGATATTTTGAAAGGGAAGACAAGTACGTTGCTGAAGGGTATTGGTGTATCTGCTATATTAGCAGCTTAGTAAGGTAACCTGGTCTATGTCAAGGCATCTGACAATTTATTGCACTGAATGTTATTCAGAATATGCATGTCCATGTACCACACAATTAATTGCAATGATAAACACTAATCCTTGCAAGGTAGATGGATGGCCTTTTCAGTTCAAACTGTTAACTGCTGATGCTGTGGTTAATAGTTTATCAAACTACATATAAACCTTTTGATGACAGGATGTATGTTTGTTTATTTACGAATGTTTTTTTCTGTTTAAAAAAATGCAGCCTGAAGTTAAGTCATGAAATAAAGTGTAGCACACTGGGGCATGCCTGGTTTGGGAGCGGCCAGACATAGCGACATGGATGGCTTGTATATCCCTATTCTGGGTGTAACAAAAGGGAAACAAATACACTAATCTATCATATTTCCATATAGGTCCGGCTTGTAGTCTGTATAACTTGTACGTGGGCCTGTAGTGCGAGGTAGATGACCCAGAAGTCGATATGCAAGCACAAGAAACTTTTTCATAAAGTTTTTATTTTCAAGTTACCACCACCCACCATGTGCTTTGTATAATTCTATGTGGGATGCCCCCACATCGATTCTCACCTGAAGATTGTTCACGAACCAGCTAATAGGTTGTGGGTTAAAGACCCAGAGCAACTTCTATACCCTTGACACGTTATGTGAAAAAGGCACTGCAAAATTTGTTTTATCTAAGATATTGTCTTTCAGTCTACATGGGGTTAACTTGTAAGTAACAAAAAACGTTGTTTGGCGTGGGTTTCAGCTGACTTTAATAATTGTAAGTAAAAAGGGCTAAAGTTTCTAAAAGCCACCTTTCTCTTGTAATGTCCTGCCTGTGTCATTGCTCTAGCTTCAGAACTAAAGCAGAATTATCTTCTCTAGTATATTAGTATTTGGTACACTTAAAATATTTTATACATAAAACAACAAGGATAAGATTGGAGTACATAAGAAAGTATTTATTTGGGATGCCATTACCTTTCTGTAACAAAACCTGGTTAAAGAAAGGACAGTTTCTAGCCCTGATTTGAACGAAAAAGGAAAACAAAAACAAATGAGTCACTTTATCATAACAAAACATGATAGTTTTAGTCTGCCCAGGTACATAAAAAGGCTATGATAATGTGTGTAATATTAACTCCACACAGGTAGGGAAATTACATAATATAAGCCACTGCAAAAAGAGAACATGAATTGAAGCCCATACATTAGCATAAACTTGTTTACTTGGTTATACTGTCATGAGGGATAGTTCTACCACAGGTGGCATGCCCTTATATTATTCAATGATATTATCAACAATAAAAAAAAAGGATGAGGGGACACTTGACAAAATCCAAAATCTTTTATGGAGGTACTTTTCAACAGTATTTCAGTCTTTAAAAAGAAAAAGAAAAAGAAATCAGAAGCCATTATAAATGAGCATTCTCTTTGCATAATGTCCCAATTCTGAACTGCCAGTGAACCAAACCTATAAATAAAATCTGTTAGTTGTCCTTATGGATGTGAGAGTAAACAAGGCAGTGAACGTCAAGTCTGTGAGTGTGAAATGGGTCAATCCATTTACTTTCATCCCGTAGTACAGTGATGTGAGGTACAATCCTCGGCCATAAATTGCATTTGCTGGAATGTGGTGATATTTAAAGAGGATTATCCAGTGTGTCTGAGTGCACGGACTCTCATTTGGAGATTCAGACACTGCAAAAAGCATATAAGCCAGGTTCTCAGCAGTTTAGAAAAACATCAGGTTGTAAAGCACACAGCCAAAACTCTAATGAGGCAGTCACCAAACAATATCCAGTCTTCGGATAAGCTCATGGTGGTCATCCAAAGCGAGGACTGACGTAATAACTGATTTGGCACAACTATCATTGACCACAACCCAGCCTCCTGGCTGGAGACTGTGTAGAGCTCTTTCCTTTGGCTCAGGCAAGGCCAGTTTCAGATTTGAGATTTCAGAACACAGTTAAGAACAGCGTAATACTTTACCATCACATAGTCCATTCCTGTCAGCGTCAGCCTGTTTTGAGGGAAAGGTGCTGTTATCATTCTTATGGGTCTCCCATTCAGTACCTCATGAGAAGACAATCCAGACGCCAGAGTGCCAGTGGGGGTGCTTGTACCTAGTTCAAACCTGTTTCCGCCATAAGTTTAGTTAATTTTGTTTTCAGGGTCTGAATTGCTCTCCCCACTGTACCGGCGCTGGCAGGAAGGTAGGCACAGGGGGTTCTCAGATAAATCTGCAGGCTTTCTGAGAAATATAGTTCTACAGCATTGACAAACTGAGAGTCGTTATCGTTGTTCAATATCGAGGGTAGGCCCCACCTAGGAATGTCTCTCAATAACAGTTTTACCACTGATAGTTCAATCACTTTCTTGCAAAGGAAGCACTCAATCAATTTTGAAAACATATCTACAGTTACCAAGCAATATTTGCATCCCTGGCATGGAGTGAGTTCTGCAAAATCCATCATCAAGTGCTCAAACGGGCCCTCAGGCCTCAGGTGAGCTGACAGGAGCAGTTGAATTCTCCTACCAACACTGTTTAACAAACAAATCACATATTTTTTCCAAAACATATCAGCAAAACCTGGTGCATGCCAGAATCTATTTTGACATGTGGTCTTGACAGGCAGACCTGAGGGGCTGTACTGGACGTAGCTCATTACATCTAGCGTGCACAACCGTTTCCATCTGGCCTTATCCTGATCAAATAGAAATAATTAAGGTTGAATGGGTTCAAAGGACTGGGAAGTGAAACCATCTGCAGTACAGTGGAGGCTGAGGAGATGGCTGCGGCTTTGGCAGCAGCATCAGCAACAGAGTATCCTAGAGAGACAAAATCGGTATTAGAGATGTACGCAAGGCAGCAGCTTTGGGCAGGAGAATAGCTTCAAGGAGATTAGCAACTAAGGTATGATGAGCAACCGGTTTTCCAGATGATGTGAGGAAGGGCACCATAGTCGTGGCAGACCCCGAGAGCAAACAACTGCTCTCGTTAACTAGGCGTTTAGAGTAGAAGCCCATAGGATGCTGGGCTCCATGATCTTGTGTGAGAACAGAAGACCGTTGAAACAAACAAGTTAAAGTACTTATTATGATCTGGCAGACTAAAGCAGGGTGAGGAAGTCCTTGCATTTTTTAAGTTAATAAGGGCCTGTTCAGCCTCAGGTGTCCGAATAATGACATCAGTCCCAGCCATTTTGTGGCCATGAATAAGGTCAGATAATGGTTGAACAATTTCAGCATAATTCATAAGGCAGGGTCCGCAAAACCCCGCCATTTTTAAAAGAGGGGTTTAGGAAGCGTAAGAATAGCAGTGACTCTCACTGCACCTAAACTAGGACCACCGGGTGTGAACACGTGACCTAGATATTTAATACTTTGGGTCACCAGTTGGAACTTTTGCTTCAAAGCTTTATGGTTATTGTCAGCTAAAAAATAAAGAAGGGTCACTGTATCAGTGGTGCACAAAGAAGGGGAAGATGAAAGAGAACACAAAATAAGGTCATCAACATATTCAATAAGTGTTCTACCGAACAGAGTCAGGCAGTACTTGAGATAATATAGTAGCGGGATTAGCAACTAAAGGGGTATGAAGAAACACAGAACTATTCACTATTCAACTATTCAACCTAAAATCTTGGATGAATCTCAAATCGGCAGTAGCTTTGCAGACCGGGAGAATGGCCGTATTACAAGGAAAGGAGGCATGGCACTACCAAAGACTTACCATGTAATTTTACTGATTTCCTCTATGGCATCTGGGCATTATTTAGTCAAAAATCGCTTTAGGTGTGGGGTGTGTAGCATGGAGCTTGATGCAGAAAATAACTGAGTGTCTGTGAGTGGAACAGCAGCAACGCAAAAACCAAAATAAAAATGGTAAGAGACTCAGATGAGGGAATGTATATTAGTAAATTAACTGGACTGTTGAAAGATAGTAGTAACTTATGTTTTGTACCCAATTTATCATGTGATACTAGTAATGGAATTGTTAGTGGTTCTACAATCCCGATACACGAAGCCCCCACCATTCTGACTGTTTCAGATGTGACCACACCAGAGAATTTACCCCATCTTAATACAGACATGGATGTACCAAGATAAATTGAAAATGTAACAGACCCACCACTGACGAGAAAGGCTCATAGTAGGGTTGGTAGTGGGGTTGGTAGAAACATCTGTCAGTTTTTATATCCTCAGCCTCTGCCTCATCCTAGTGGCTGTTGCCCCTTGGCTGACTGAAAGTCACCCTAGGCGTGGAACCAGGACAGTCAGTGAACCCACCTCCGTTGTCATTATCACGATTGTCCTGATTTTGTAACAACATCCCCAATCACTGCGGTTCACACCTTGTCCCCCATCCTCTATGTTGGCCCACCTTCGTCTCCCCCTTGCTGGCTTTGTAATACATTAGCTGGGTCGTACACAGTTTGTTATCAGCATCTCAATCTTTATCTTGTTGATTTTCAGCATATCGAACGTGTGACCAAACATTGTCAGGGGTAGCATTCCATTTACCAGAGCAGTCATGAGAAGACTGTCCCATGCTGTATTAACAGGTTCCAGTCCTGAGTGTGCTCTACACACGTTCTCCAGTTGTCCTCTGAAATCAGTGCTTGTCTCTCCAGGTTGTAGTTTGGTTCCCTGAATCGGGGGCCAATGGGTGTGCACCGGAAAATTCAGTTTGATGTGCTCTAACAGTTCAGTGATTTGTATCTGAAATCAGGCATGAGTTTGCGGCATGGCAGGGTCGAAGTTGCCCTTGACTCAATTCAAGCTCATTTTTATCTCCTAGCACCTTGGTTTTCAAAGTGGGGGCCGCCAGGGGGCGCCAGGGCATCCTCAGCACATATTTTTTTTGCATTTGCCATAGTATTGTCAATGGGCATTTAAAGAAAGGGGGGCCCCGGCCAGAAGCTTATGCTATTTGGGGGGCCTTGGCATGGAAAAGTTTGGGACCCCCTGTCCTAGTGCATGATCCAGCCGAACTCTTCTGCTAATGGCTGGTACATGCGCAGCTCGTCTGAAAGTCTTTTTCAGTAGTTGTCTGGAATGTTGACGATCTCATCCAGGTGCTAATTCCTTTAGACCGGGATCGGTGGTTCTGTATGACCCTGGAGGTTAGGAAAAGCGATGAGCGGCTTTTTCTCTTTCTCGGCCCCTTAATGTATATACGTTGGTGCCCTGTAGTTCCCCGTCCCCAGTAGAATCAGGCTCCTGATCCTCCGTGAAATATAGAATCAGCAGTCCTCTGTATCGGGGGGAGCCCTCGTAGAAGGCAGGATGGACTGTGGGCATGGAAGGTTGAGCCTTGGCTGAGGCTTATGTGCTTGATGAGCCTGTTGCAGGTGGCCCCCTTGTGCTGCGTCTGGAGCGGTGGAGGTCTGGCTGTCATGGCTAGGGAGCGTACGACGGAGGCTGTTCTACATGGTCTCTCGCCCTCTATTTCCTATGCATTTCTGTCTTACTGTCCTTGTTATTTCCTGAGTCCTGTCCCCCCTTCTGTCTGCCTGTCATTCCCACTTTCAACATTTATCCCTGTCAATTCCTTCCCTGATCCCGTTTATCTTTTCTTGTTCATCCTCCCAGTCTGTCATTTCCTCCCTTGGAAGAATAGTCTGGAGGAAATGCTCTGTACCTTAGAAATATAACATTATGTTTCCGGAAGTGTTTTATTGCCCCTTCACCTATTGATAAGTCTCCCTGTTCTCGTGGCTTTAAAGACAACCCTTCCCAGAGGGGAGGGTGGAGGCCAGACCCCTAAGCAAATGGCCTCTTTGGGTGCCAGGCAGTTTATCCCCCTCAATTGAGATATTTCCTGCGATGACTATGTGGTAGCACCTTGTCTATTCTTCTGCAACCATCTTGTAAAATCCTTTTGTCCTGTATGTAAACTGTCGACCCACCCTGTTTGTCTTTTATGCTGGCCTATAAGAAAGCCATGTCTGCCTGTATGCATCAGAGATGTGCTTTATGATATGACTCCCTTGTCCCATTTCTTAAACAGAAACTCTGCCCACCCTGAAGGAGGTCTGGCTAGTATCAACAGTCAACCACACAGTTCTCAGACAAAGTCATTTAATGCACTTTTACCCATTTAGTTCTTTTGGATGGTGTTTCCCCTGTTGAGCCCCCACTTCTCTTACAGATGGGTCTGTCATGGTGCTGGGCTGGACTCAAAAGCAGATCAGAGACAGAGCTGCAGGTAGCAAAGTGTTTTACTAGTGCAGGTTTAATCAGGCAGAGGTACAAGGGGTAGGCAATCAGAGAGTCAAAAAACAGGATTGAGACACAAGCAAAACACGCAAGGTTTACAAAATGTGGGGACCAACTAGCAAATGGCATAGAACAAACTAGCAAAGAGTGCAGGGCAAAGGCAGGTAATTATACAAACAGACTAACAAGAAACGCAGGACAGGTGTGATGCTGGATAATGGGCTGAAGTAGCAGGAGAGGGGTAAAAGCTGAACCGGAACAGATCTGAAACAACAGAGAAAACAGAGAAAACGAAATGAATAGGGAGTAGCAGAGATCAGGAGGAGGTACTGGCTGAATCCCTGACAGGGTCCCTCTTCTTCAGTTTGGTGAGGGGGGAATTTCCCTGAACTCTGTAAGAGTTCCATCAATGGTTAACCTTGGATCACTGTGGACAAGCAACAGTGGAGATTACTATCCCATCCTCGTTGCCATAATTGCCGTGAAATTCCTCACAGTAGTGTTAAAAAAATCATTTCAACAAAGTCAGGAATGCAATTGAATCAACGTCTTAATTTTATTGAACAGGTCAATGAGAATAACTGCTCGCTAAAAACAGCCAGAGGAGTTCCAAATATGTATTTTGGTTATACACACACATTTATACAGTGAAAACAAAGTGGGTTTTGCGTCATTGGATATGAATTTGTGCATTAATATGAGTGAATTTGTTAAGTTCAGTTGAGAGGGAGGTTTCTGCAAAGCTAGTTATGTGTTTGTCCTTGCATATTTAGCTAAACTTGGGAAAACACTATCGACCGAAGAGTGAGTAGCTACATGGAAAACTTTCGTTCGCTGATAAGACTAAGAACATTCTGCACAGTACACCCTTTAACATTTTGTCTCTAAACTCTGCATTCTTTGATGCTATTGATTACAACAAAGTCAATCATATACCATACAGCACAGCAGTGTCCATACATCCCACAAGGTCCAATTATTAGACGGCATAGCCCTCCCTCTCAGTGATTAAATTTGATTTAATTTAATTTAATTTAATGTTTTTTCACTATTAAACTACACAGCTTCTATGCACCAAAAACGGCAATAAATTAAATTGATCCTCAAAACCAAAACCAACTTATAGTATACATTGAACATTGAAGGTTTTTTTCAGACACCTGTAGCTCACCCTTTTTGTCTATATACCACACCTGGGATTTGCATTCTGAAGACCACATCTGTGTTCAAGCCGGCCTTTAAACGACTGCAGCATTAAAAATCAAGTGGTCAACTCTGCATTCTTTTCCCAATTCTCCTTCATCTAGTTCAAAAGAGAAAATGGTTGGAGACCAGCATAAACTCCCAACCATAGAAATAATAATTTGCTCTATTGCCCATTTGACTGCTAAATGCTCTTTTTCCACGATTGCATACTTCCTTTCTTGAGGAAGCAATTTTCTATACTGGGTGCTCCTCCTCATTTATGGCCCGAGACTGCTATGCCCCAACCTTGTATCAGATGCAGCCATTTGGACAACAAAAAGTTGACTAAACACTGTAAACACTGGACCCTAGAATTTGTATCCTGCCAACCTCAGGAAGGCATGTACATGCTTATTGTCTACTGGAATGGGCCAGCTTTTAGTCGCTTACATTTTTCCATTGTTGGGGGCTTTACTACCCCAACCCCAACTACAAATCCCAGGTAATGTGCTTCCTGTAAGCCCAGTTAACATTTTTCGGGATTGGCTGTCAAGCTGGTATCCCTTAGGGCCAATAGTACTGCCCCAACCTTCTGTTAATGGACTCAGTAAAGATAACAATGTAATTTATATACGACAAATATGTGGTACAAAGCCGCTGTACCCGTCCGTCAATCATTGGAATATTGCAGGAGCACCATGCAAGCCAAATGGCATCACCTTGTACTGAAACAGGCCCCTCAAAAAAGAAAGGCTTACAAAGGAAGTTTTATCTCTTGAATTGTGACTCAATAGAATCGGCTAATATCATCTAGTTATCCTCCTTAGATAATCCTTAATCTTTCTATTAATTTGTCTACCCATGACATGGGGTACATATCAAACTTTGACATCAAACTAAGTTCAAATGTTTGAAATCATTACAGAAATGCTATGAACCGCTTGGTTAGACAACCATAAGTATCGGATTTCAACTCCTTTTACGGATGTTCAACTCCTCTATGACATCTTACAATGGCCTTCATCTCTTTGTCAACCTCCCCCAGTCAGACTTCTGGAATCCAATAGGGATGTACCATATTTCGAACACCAGGGGCGTCCGAATCTCATACTGTATGAGGGAAGTCTGACAAGGAAGGGAAGAAGAAACATCAGTTTCGCCTTAACAAATGCACTTACTTCTGTAACCTGACGTTCAGTTAAGTTAGTTCCCAGATTCACCGACCTACATTCAGGCTCTTAGTTAGTTCATAGCCTTTTTCGACCCTTATAAGTACCTTTCTGTCTTACCCTTAAGTAAATTAATATGGTAGATTTTGAAGATTCTGGCTTCTTCTTGTCGGATTGGTGGACCTTATAATTTAACCACAACTTTTATAATTTCATATGGCTCTTGCTATCTGGAGTAGAATTTGTTCTCTGGAGTCAGAACTAAAACCATCACTCTGTCTCCTGGTTCAAATGACCGAACCTTAGCATTCCTAATGTATTGGATTGCCTAGCGAGCCTCAGCCTGCTCTGTATGGGCCTTTATAATTGTGGTGACCGTTTATATCCTATTCTTTCAAAAGGAATGTCAATTATAGGGAGGGGTTAAAGGGGTACCTGCGATTTATGTTGAGGACAGGTAAGCTGACACTCGGGACAAAATTTACAGTGACCAAATCTGACCAAATTCAATATTTTGAGAACCACCTGGCAAGTCTTTATCCCTCTGAAACATTTTTTGGTTTTGGTGTGCTCATGGAATAAAAAATTGTCTGCCAATTACAGATTAACCCTTTAACGCATACCGTTACATATATGTGATCGTTAGAAAGTGGTCCCTGCAGCGTACCATCACATATCTGTGATTAGAACACTGCTATAGAATGACTAGAAAAAATGACGTAACAATCATATATGGAACAGCCACCGACTGTGTTATTTTAATGCCAATAATAAACCGACTCGGTTTTCAACAACATAGTCAAAATAAGCATTTAATAACAATATTCCTGTACAGTAAATCATTTTTTACCATAAAGTAATCTTGGGGATTTATCACAGCTCCTTTCTCTTACTTGTGTTTACTAAAGTGTGGTCCACTTCCCTGGCATGTCTTCTTGTCTACCTGGGAGCTTACTCCTTTTTGTCCTTTTCTTCTTATTTCTCCTAAAAGTATTTCTCTAGGGTGCACTCCCCGTTTTTTTCTCTTCTCACCTCTGAAACTTAGATCTGTTTACTCCTCTTATCATAAAAAAAAACTCTAGGTCCATGAAGGGAAAAAGACTCATCAGACTCTCTTTAGGCTCAATTACTGCCTTTAGCTGGTTATAAGTTGTTTTTCACATCCTCACTTAATCCCTACCCAGGATAACTGGAAGGGGAAAGTACAGTACTATCCCTATTCACAGCTTAGCCTTTTGTCTAGCAAGCTCTGTCTTTGCTAAGGCGGTGGTGTAGTGTTTAAGGTCTTTGTGAATACAATATAATCCCGGTCTTGTAACCAAAGTCCAATAGGTGGGTGGTCCCCCAACAAGAACGGAGCAAAGATTCCGGCCCACCTCTACATAGGCCATCCTTCTCTTCTTGCGGTGTTCAAATTCCAGCTGAAATGCCTCACATCATCATCACATCATATTTTGAAACACATGCGTTGATCTAATGGCACATGTGCATGTAGAGGGCGCTGTTATGCAATTCAGTTGGGCCTTCACTCCTCCCGAGCCGCCTCAAAGGTTCTGCATATGTACCTGTTTGGTCTCCTACTGTACCACAGTAGTCTGTAATGGTGCATTCACCAGGTTTTCTAGACTAGTCATCACCCATGGTCCTTTCCTTCACTTGGTTTCCCAGTCTAGGCCTAACCCAGGAAGTTACTTAATTGTGTCTAAGAATGGTAAGTTGACTGATGTTGCTCAGGCTCCCTCTGCTGGAACAAAGTGATGCAGTACAATAGCAGGAAAAAGTCCATAACACTGGCAAATAGACTGTTCTTTGAAATAAGCATTTTGAGAGGAAGGAGCTGCATTCCACCTGTTTTCAAGTATTGGTTAGTACATTCAAATTAACAAGGAAATTAACCTTAATGACTATTTCACTGAAAATCATGTAAAAGTTGTTTTTTTTTTGTAATTATCGTTATTGTCATTATTATTAAACATATTGATCCTGAACTCTTTACTCTGTCTGTCCAGCTTCCACTACTGCTCCTGTGACTTTCCCTCAGGTGCTCACTGCAGTTGTAGTCACACAACAGGGAACCCATCCACAAGTGTGTAGCAGAGTAGATGGAACGTTGTGATAGTGCCGAGTGTTTCCCCCTTCCTGTATTATAAGCTGTAAAAAACGTCACCTAAAATCATCACCTAAAAATTGTAGTCTTTATTACTAACTTTGTCAAAGGTCTTCCTAGAACTTGTTTCATCAGCATCACACCACAGCTGAGCTCAATAATTTAAATTTCTTCAGTGGGAATGAACTACCATGCAGCAATCTGATTCTTACTTTTTTATAGTTTAGGGGGAATAACCACTCACAAATCAATAAATTGGCCTACATTATAACTGTAATGTAGTCGTCACTACCTTTGGTTGGGGTCTCATGGGCCTAAACCTAACCCATGTAAGTTGACCTGCTATTGTTTTCGCTAAGAGTAAGGTCTTAAAGCTGTACC
The DNA here is from genome assembly GCA_025775065.1 of Hiodon alosoides. Lineage (NCBI taxonomy): Eukaryota > Metazoa > Chordata > Actinopteri > Hiodontiformes > Hiodontidae > Hiodon > Hiodon alosoides. The sequence goes on along the minus strand of JAOYSI010073806.1, from coordinate 34,647 downwards.
AACAATCTTCTGGCTGCCCAGCCTCTACAACCCAGGAATTCTGAGGTACTCAGGGCTATGACTTCACACTTAAGTTGAGCAGCTCCTACAACTTGAACACCACCAGAAGTGTGCTTTACACTTTGCACGGCCAAGAATGTTCATGGAGAGAAGAGGGTGTGTAAAAAAACACCAGACATACCTTCAGGGTGGGCCAAGACCAATAAACAAAAGGATTCTTGGGTTGGTAGCTAGTTAACCTAAAAGGAAAATAAAGGAAAACAAGTATCCTTCCCTAACTCCCTAATCCAAAACAGAGACCAAAAGAACCCCTTTCTCAAAAGAAATGGCAGCCACACCCCTACTGCTGGTGAACCAAGTGCAATATTGTACAGTTGTACAAAATGGCCGAACAGAGAAACAGATGTAGGGATAACCAAACTCACAGTAAAAAAAAAAACAGTCGAAAACCAGTACAGCAGTCAGAATATCAAGTATAAGCCACACAACTAACAATACTTCTAAAACCAACGCACACAACTCTCCACAACAACTCCTTCCCCCTTCTTACTCCTCTTCCTTTTTATAAATGGCCGTCAATTAGTGGTGTCATCCTGGGAGGCGGGAGCAAGAGTGATGTCATCCTGGGAGGCTGGAATTCTCTGGGAGGGAGTTCAGACCTGCACACAATATATGGCACAGCACACGAAACAAACAACTTCCCATCCCAGAGCTAGCGGGTTGTAACAATGCATTATGTAATAAAACCGCATTATGTAATAACTTGACAAAATGTAACAGATGTTCACTTCATTATGTAATAACACCTGCATTTTATAATAATGTGCCGCATTTTGTAATACACAGCTTGAACGCAATATGTAATACATTTCCTCGCATTTTGTAATAAATTATTACACATTGTGGTGGTTATTACAAAATGTGGGAGTTGAACTTTTTTAATGATGAAAATGTAATAATACGGTGCATCATGTAATAACCAGTCTTCATCTGTACACATGTTATATTTTTGAAGTAATTGACTCTTAGTCTCAATCTTAGTATTAATAGCCACATAAAAGCTAGTGCCCAGTGCCAAGGCTAAACTTGGTGAAGCAGCCTTTAGTCACTAAAGGCGAACTTCACACACTGAGACTACGCTGACAAACTCTATCTGCGTGTGCTATACCAATCACAATCAAGAATTGTTCAGCATCCAATAGGGATATTGGTTACCATCTCATAGTTCTAACATTAACAAGACTTACCAATTATGTGAATATTACACTGGCTACTAGTTGAAAGGCAACATGTTGAAAGGTATGATATTGAGTGTGAATAAAATGTTATTTTTCTGCAAAGCAGGATTTAGATTTAGAGATTCTTTCATTTAGAGTTTAATATAGAGTAGCATCTCAACTAATAAGAAAAGATAAAAGCTCAAACCTTTATGCTAATAACTATGTGCTTGTTAGCAATGACAACACTAGCTAACCTAGCACATAATATTGGCCTTAGAAAGTTTCTGACAGGAAAATGTAGTTTTCCTTCACTCTGTTTAACATCATATGAATGTATTCATAAGAAATGTTCACAGATTTCACTCAAATCTACCTCAGGGAATCTTTACCTGAAAGCCTTGACTTCGATTGAAACAATGACAGTGTCATGCAAAACTGCTGGACGCGGTAGTGGTCTTGCAATGAGACTAAGGGAGCTATTCAGCAAAAATAACAAGTGGAAGATGGCCTGGGTCCTGCTTAAATTTAAAATCAAGGACATTTTTTGGAAGAGATAGTATTATCTCTTGTGTTTTGCACTGTAGGTAGATTTTCTTGGTTAAAGCAACTTCAAGTGTTTGTAATTTAGATGTAGTTTAGTGGTTCCCAGATATTGTTAGGCTATTTGTGTCTACCATGTAAGCTATGGCCTGTTTTAAGTGAAGGACATGTTGGAGGGGAAAAGTTGTTTCTATCGTGGCTATTTGATAAGTAGTTTAATACTGAACTGTTAAAACTGTTTACTGTTTGTAAATTAGAAATCCACTGCAAATCAGTGTGCTGTTAGGCTATATGCTGTGGTTGTTTTTCACTTAATTACATAATTAAAAGTATTAAAATAAATAATTTACTGGTCCACATTGGTCTTTTGTTGTGCAACCATTTTTTGTCTCTTTTTCTGTATAACATTTGCATAATCCTGATTGCTTAATGACAGAGCTGTGTGTGTGTGTGTCTTCTGACATTTGTGTGTACCAGTACTTAGATGTTTGTGTCAGTATAACACTCATTGTCGTGCAGTTTCTACGTCTCTACGAACCCTCAAGTTCTGTTTCTTTTAAGCTATGGAATACAGTGACACTTGATGTAGTTTTGACCAATGAAAGATACTACTAATCTACTGAACTAATAGTATCTTTTTAACATGAATTTTGAGTCAGTATGATTCATGCTAGAATGCATAAAATTAACATTGTTATAATGTTATATATAATGAAGACATCCATTTTGGATAGTTATTACATAATGCACCATATTATTACCTTTTCATCATAAAAACTCCCGGTGTTATTACATAATTTAGTGAATATTTGTAACATTTTGTCAAGTTATAAATAATGCGGTGTTATTACACAATGCGTTGTTACAGGGTGTCTTAAATTATTTTCTGCCTCTAAAAAGCAACCCAAAGCAAACATGCATTGTCAAATGAAAAATTCTAAAAAATTACAAACACTATTTTATTGCACTGCAGTGAGCTGGCAACTTACAGCAACCACTTAATATGAAAGAATGTTGTTAATTCAATTGCAGGCACTGAGAACACACATTTCTCACCATTAAGACTGAGATGATTTTCATCCAGATATGCTACCACACCTGGGATTCCTAAGAGAATGGAGGACATTATTTTCTGGAAGGCGCTGGGATTGGCACTGACGCCAAAAGGCATCCTGGTGTAACAGAATGCCGCAGTGTGCGTGACGAATGTCGTGTGGTGTCAGCTGCTGGGGTGGACGGGAACTTGTAGGTAACCCTGGCGGAGGTCCAACTTAGAAAAAAACTGTGCATCCATAGTACTAGGCAGTAAGTTCCTCAGATGTGGGGATGTCCTATACTTATCAAGAATGAAAGCTTTGTTGACTGCCCTGAGGTCCACACAGACACAGAGACCACCAGTACTCTTTTTGACAATTACCAGGTTGGAGATCCACAGGGCTGCGTTGACTGGCTCAATGATACCAGCCTCCAGCAGCTCCGCTGAGACACCCTCATGCAGGGCTAGGGGAATGCGTTGCAGTGGCTGTGGGGTCAGTTAGTGGCTGATGATTAAAGGCAGTGAGACACTTCTGCTGCCATAGAGAGCTGACGGTGAGGATTTCTGCTTGAGGCTGAAACCAAGGCTGGTAAAGAGGTCATGACCCAGTAGGTTGGTCCACAGTGCATAACATAGAACAGAAAACATGGCAAGTGCTTAGGCTCATACTGCAATGGATGCTGAGTACCAAACTTTTGAAAAGTGGTTAACCCACATGTTTGCCCACATGAAGGGCAGGTTATGCTCTTGTAAAACTGGAGGCAGATCCACAGTTTCTGCCATGCTGCCATGGGCGCGCCTGTGAGAGCTGCATCAGCACCTGTGCTGCATGCTCCATTGAAGAGAAAGAAGCGGCTAGCTTAGCAGTTAACTCAGCAGCTGATTCTACTTGGAAGGGATAGATCGTCTGGCTCAATCAACTATTTTTCCTGAACTTTTGCATTGCTTGTGTGTTCAGCAAGTTGATCCCTAATAAACTTATCCTGCATGGTTCCAATTCAGCTAAGCCCCTCAGGTTAGCAACGTACTGATGTACGGACTCATCCGGCTGCTGACGGTGCTGACCTAATAGAATTCTTGGGAGAATGGCAATGTTTGGAGCAGAAAAGTGGGCGTTTAGAAGAGTCACTGCATCTGCAAATGTGATCACGGTCCCCAGTGTCTGGAACATATCTCATATTTAGTTTTCTCCACCACTGCTCCATTTACTGATATGGGATACATTTATCTATTTCAGCCCTACTATAAATAATCTTTTTCAGATTCAGGCACTATTATTCTCACACTCCCTCTGTTGACAGTATGTTTCTCTCCTTAAGAATGGAGAGATCCTTGGACATGTATATGATAAGATGATTGTGTATAGTATTGTCAGCATCCCCCGGAAGATTCTTCTGAGTTCTACCACATGGTGTTGTTCCCCGAGCCTCAGCAGAAGGTTTACTCCCTTGTTGCTCCCCGCTGAAAAAGAAAACGTCACTCCACCTTGGAGTAAGGCTATTCAAAGAACAACTAGAAACTATACAACTAGAAAAACAGATTGCTTGGCTTAATTTTTTTGATATAACAAAGCCTCAGTGGCTGATAAAATAGCTACAAAGATTACGTGTGTTTTTTCATTTAAAAACAATGAATTTTTAGTGTGTGTAGTCGGTGATATCCCATGTGGCTTTAAAAGGCCTGTATGCTCAAAGCATTGTGCTAATGATATGCTAGGCCATAATGACCTTAATGCTAACCTGAATTGTGTTTAAATTTCTGCACAAGCTTTAGATGTGTTCAATTTGTAGAGGTTCAATTAATTTGGTTACTGAACTAAGTGTGCGTATTTCTTTGATGTAATCTTAAGTATTTAAGCTAAGCCAAGCACAATATGTGGATTTATAAGCTAAATAGTTGCACAACAGGACTATGCTACCCTAATAAATAATCTACACTTACCAAGACGGTATAGTTTCAGACATTTAAACGGGACCTAATTTATGTTTTTTAAATACAAGTGGAAAAACTCTTTCATTTCAACCACCAGAGGACAGTATGTACTAAAACAAAAGTTACAAAAGTTGTTCTATTAAACTGTGTGGTAATAGTCAAATGAATGCATGAACAAATATACAAATAAAGAACCCCCTAAACATAGCACTGAGGTAGATATAACTATCATGAACCATTCAAAGTAGTTCCATTCAGCAGTGATCTGTGACACCACCACTATTCATTTCCACAAGAAAAGTATCTGCATATGACACATAATGGACAAATAAATACATCTTTTAATTTATATGCAGGACACAGAGATTATTGAGTGTGCAATAATTGACTGATGAGAATATGAGAATAATCCCAAAATTATTTGTGAGACCCATGGAAAGATTTTTCTCTTTTTTATGTGTGCATGTTTTATATGGATTTTAGATTTTTGCATCTCTTCTGGGATCTGGAAATGTTTCACTGGAAACAATAAAGGTTACTTGACTGATTAGTGTAAAATATTGTTCCACTTTCACAAGTGACTAATTCCCCTGCCTAGTCATATCGGCCCTATCAGTTAGAGAGAGCCTCGATCATTATTGCCCTACACAACAGGAACTAACTTATTGCCATTGCAATATGACTCTACAGCCTAGGCAACCTCCACAGACACCTGCCTTCACCTCAATTGCTGTGACACGCAGATAGCAGCTAGACCCAAAGACCATTACAGACTGGAGCGACATCTTGTGAAGGGCACGGTTTACCTTAGTCTATCTCCTTTAAAATGCGTTTTTAATGCCTCTACTTTTTAGTTTCTAATCATTTCTCCAAACAGACGTTTTACAGAGTCAGCCATTCTCCAGAGAAGCCCACGTTTGGCTCTTTCTAAACAGTTGTAGCTTGAGGATCCACATGGTTTCTCACAAGGACACAAGGTCATTCACGCCAGCAGGAACTTGTCGTGCGCATTTCATGCTGTAATCCCAGTATTTCTAAGGTTTCTTTCAGTATGAGGGGAGCCGTCATTGTGGATAGTACCTAGAGATTAAACCAACTAGTCTACTCCAACACTTGCCAGCAAAGAACCATAATATTGCTAGCTCTCTTTAGAGAAAGCGGATTGATAGTACGAGACATTGATAACAGTTTAAGAAAACTCTTTGATAAGAGTTTTATAACTTTGATTACAGTTTTACTGCAGGCTTTTCACAAAATGATATTAGCTGTCAAATTGAACAATGAGAATGACAGTCTATAACATTTAATAATTTATTAATGATATACTCTCCAGCGAGTAATATTAAGATGTCATTTGAGATCACATTAAACAGTGGTGTTTTATTGTGTGCTACGTGCAATATTGTCAGTTCTGATGGCTTCTGCTATACCTGGGAACAATTTAAATGAAAAACTATAATTTCCCGTCTTTTAGGCAGACAAAACTTTTTGCAATAAGCCCAAGTTCCTAAAACTTAACCGCCTGAAAGAGACAAACTCCCTATACATAGCTATCCACAACATTGAAAGCTGATTGCAGTCCCACAACCTCAAAGGGAAATAAGTGTAGTTTCTGTCATTGTCGCTTTTCAGGAGAAATTTCTTTAATTCGCAGAGTTGTTTTATTGCCATTAAGTACTGCACATAGAAGAGCAACAGAAAGTAGTTAAAACTCTCTTGATGACATGGACCAAGGTTAATTTGGGCCACATCTACCAGAGCTGAGATACAGAGCTCCCCATCGTCTCCCTGCATCTGTTTCCTGTGTTATATTTGAACAGTTATCAGGGAAGACAGACAATTTCTGCGAACTGTAGAGGGGGAAGCCCAGCTCCCTACGTACGAAAGCCCAGCCATAGGGTGTCATGGGATGCTCTTGTGTACCAGAGACTTTAGTTTCAAACCTGTTTAAGAAGCCTGATGCATGAATGAGCAAAGAACGCTACATGGGAAAAATCCTTACACCTCAACTTGCGCTTAATCTGCTCAAGGACTTTAATAAAGGATTACAGTGACTCAAAATCTATTCTAGCAACCCTATCTGGCCACTGACAAAGAACTTTCTAGTAATGTTATAAAATGCTGAAAGGTAGTTGCCCACAATAAAACTTTCTAAATAGAATGTCTAGTTATATTATCAATGCTAAAATCTAGCATTTTTTAGAGTTTAAATCTCTGTTCCAAAACCCAGAAAACCTTAATATCTTAACATTAAAGGCAAGTATACAAACATTCAGATTAAAGCTGGGACCAAATCAAAACTTTGACAACACATTAATCACATTTAATAAGATTAGTATCACATTTCTTCTACTCATAAACAGAAAAAGCAAAATAAATACAGTTATGAAGACCCTACCTAAATGTATACATCATTGGTAGAGTGTATCTGTGTCCTTTTTCAAAAATTCAGTTATTCGTATGATCTTTACAACTATTCGTTCAAAACCCATTCTTTGTCACGCAGGTTCTGTCCTAGCTGATTTTATCATCCAGGTCCATTAAAAAACAGTAGTAATCACTGAGTTTGAATGCAATTACAACATGGAATGGCCTTGTTGAATTAATCGATCAACGAATCCATGTTTTTTCTGAACTTGGCCATTGGAAAATCACAATGCCGGATGTAGCAAAATGTTCTAGATCAAAGATTCCAGCAATAAAGAAACATATTCAAGGAAATATATTTTCAAGCATTAAAAGGACTGTTTCCATTACACATTGCGCTCGAAGATTTAATAGTTACTAGTTGCACACACTGGTCTAAGTGGGTGAATACAATATTTACAATCTATTTCTTCCTAAGTATAGATTAAATACGACATAGACAATTAGTGCGATTAGGCGCCATTACAATACTACCCCTGTCTTACCGCACATAACAAAATTCATAATGAGTGGCATGTCGCTGACGGTGCACCTTGTGGCTCAACTAATTTCTTAGACCTACGCTACAGAATCGCAGATCAAAGGAGTTTTTCAAGAAATTAAATCAGTTATTAATGGCAGTATTTAACAAAACGTACAATTATTGATGTTGTCTCTGTCAAGTTAGCCCAAGCTACTCAGCTGAAGCCGCTAACAGAAATAGCTCGTGGATATTCTGACTGAAGTGATTCTGCTATCATGGGCTTTAGAAGGGAATTTCCTTTTGACTCTTAAAAAGGAAATACATCTGTGGCAGCATGCTCGCAAATACTCCTTACCATCTTTGAATTGAAAGATAACTCGCCCCCTAGTTTTATTGACTATAATACTGGAATGTGATTAGAAAAGCTGTGAACGATCTTTAGTTTAAAAGGATAACTCTTTTGCAAACTTTGTTTAAATTACCATTATGTTCACTAAGGGTATTACTACTAACCCGTGGGAAAATACCTCGTAACAAAAGTAAAGGTTAAATGCCTTATGATTGGTGAGATTGTGGGATGCTCAACACTACCAGCGAATTTAACGCATATCAGTTAAATTATTACGTTAAGGTATTATCTACATGGTATCATACCGTGTGAAACAGGATAAGTACTTTAGAAATAACTTTTAATTGCTTTTTAGATAACACTCAATATCAGTGCCACACAAACGAGTGGCATACGTGTATTTTAAGTTTAACGGCAATGTTATTATTGAATTGTGCACCTGCCATTATGGTGGCAGTCCACACATAGTGCCGGTGAGCGCGCAAGAATGTTGGATTGCCCTTTTAAGAACATCGAGCGAAATAGGCCGGGCGATGACGTCGGCAGCGCAGAGATCGGAGTGATCCGTAGACAGCGGTGGAGCGGCTGAGAGTGCGAGACGGTGAGTACCACAGCGAACTTTGTCCGGTGATCACGACTGTCAAAAGGGGTCGCAGCGAGGGCATGTGGGTCGACTCAAATCGTCCGATTCAATTGTTTACTAGCTCCTTATTCAGCGTAAGATTGAGATTTGTAATTGAGACTTACATATCTTAGCCGAAGACGGAGGTTAAAATTTCACTCCTAGTAGTAGTGCTGTAGAGACTATAGTCCAGGCCGGGCGGAAGGGAGGGAGGTATCTTGGTAGCTACTTGTACATCATTGCAAAGTGAAATATGGCGGAGATATATAATTGCCGTACTGTAATGGGGAAATTCAATTAGGTTCTACTGTGTATTCCCCAAAACAAAGAACAGGCATCGACCGTTATATGAAGTTGCTCGCTTACAATTTAGCATTCTTACCGACTGCAGCCTAATTTAGCTGTCCAGTTGTTATGGTGCTGAGTGAAAGCACATCAGTGGAAATAATTTTTCAGATACGCTAAGTAGATCTTCACAAACAAATACTATTTAGACCGCACCTGGACTGTTTAGCTCTAACGCAGTCAAAAGTTTACTTGGTGCGACAACCCACCGTTCTTTCTGATAAAACAAGGGCTGCAGTTTTACTCCGAAGTTAGCCAACAAGCTAGTTGGCTAAGCATTTACATTTCGGCCGAGAATGGTTATTGCTGCTTTCTTTTATTCAGAACAAGTATATTACAACCTAAATATTTGTTGATCAGATTCCGAGCAACACTTTTTGTTGTGTAGTTCTTCATTGATCATCCTTTGTTTTTGGTGTCTAGGAAAAAAAAACAAAAAACTTTTATTTAGTTTTTTTTCTTTGAAGAAAACGTTCTATATCTTGAAAATACGGTACAATTTATTCTGATAATACAATTATGTTTTTAGAGGCGATGATTCAATTAGGAGGCGTGTATTTTTTTCGCTTTTGTTGGATTTTTAAAATGACAGTTATTATAATTGTGTTTTGTAGACCAATGCTTGTGTATTTGATCATTTTATGCTATGGCATGTTTGGACATTCTTAGGTATCAACGCATTTTATGACTGATCTGTGAAAACTGATGAAATGGTATAGCATTAATCAATTACAGAGCTGTATGATATTAAATGAAATGTGAATACTTGGAAGTTGGGGGCCCTCCTTTTGACATTGTAGAGGGTTAAATAGATGGAAGTATTGCTTGTTTTCAAACAATATCTTTCCAGGTTATGAGATTAACATTTTGTATAAATTAGGGCTTTGGCACTAATTCTATGACTGATTGAAATTTGAGTGTGGAAGAAGCGTTGCAATAGTTGTTTAGGAAAGGCTTTGTTGTAGCTTAACTTACTTTGAAGAGAACGGATATGACTTACAGTTCATGATGTCACCTCGGTTGGTGTACCAGTTGGAGTGTGTTCCGAGCTTTTTGCTAGTGCAGTCTTGTTAACGTTGCTAACCGTAACACACTTTTCCTCTGAAAACACTGTCCTAAACCTTATTAATTACAAGAAAACTTTCTCTTCCATCCTTCAACTACCTTCAGAGGACAGTGGACGTACTGCTAGAACTATTATATATTATATATATTTGCTCATATCCATTATTTTTTTCCTTTTTCCCCCACATTAATGGGTGTGACAAGTAAAATGGAGAGAAAATCATTTACCTACTTTTTGATCCAGCATATATATATATATATATATTTTTTTACACTGTGCTAGATGTATAAACAACTTTGTTTTATAAATATATAAAAAAAAAATACTCCTGATAATACAGTAGAGCTATGTATCTAGCTAATTTCACTTACAACTGCTATAAGGTAATGAAAGTACTCTATCTGCTCGTCCTGGTGGCTATGCAAGTTGAAAAATATGGTAATTGCATGCAGATAACTGCTTGCCAGCTATCTTGATTGTATCAAGAAATACAACCAATTACCATATTTCATAGCCAGTGTTGACTACTGCCAACGATTTTATCAATGGCAACTGTAATTATCTATGACTTTTTCAAATGAGGGAAGCGTTGGCTACACAAAATGTTGTTACTTTTAGATAGATTGCTTTGAATGGAATGACTCCCCACCAAACAGCATGATTCAATACATGCGAGTGGTTTTGTGTGCTACCTCAGTGGCAAGACAGGACAGTCGGTAAAGCGGTGTCCAAGAGAAGCGGAAAGACCTAGTGTATGAGTTTCTGTGCTTAATTTACTGTACATAGAAAATGAACGACACTGTTATTACCTTGATTTTCTTTGTAATTTTCCCAGATTGTGTATAATGTCGGAATTATGGATGGATTTAAGAATTCTGGAAAAGCTCAGTCCCTCATACTTGTCACATTGTCCTGTAGTAGAAATTCCTTGTAATAATCTAGTTTTGTACTTTGTAGAAGTGCAGTGCTGCTGCCTTGAATGGTTTATGCACACTATTATGTTATATCCCATTTGGATGGAAAATGTTTCAGTTCATTGAACATGTACAGGCCATTGGTGGGTTTTGCTTGGAGTCTTGAGGGTTTAATGTCGCTCTTGTCTTTGTAACCGCTTTATTTGTCTGTCTACGTTCTATTTGTCTGTGCTTATCACTTCATCACTATCAGTTTCTTCTCTAAAAACTTTTTTTCACTGAGAACGTTTATATTTTGCACTGTCTGCAAGGAAATGTGATTCGTTTTGCAGGTCAGCTGACTCTACTTGATGATTTTGGGCCTACCAGTTAACGGGCCACTGCAGTAATAAGTGGGATTGTTTTCTTGATTGAATTTGCTAAGCCTTTTATCACTGTTACTAGCTGCTCAGCACCCAAAGGCAGCACTATTGTCTATTTTAGGCTGGAAGAAAGGACTGCCCTTGCCTCACTCACTGTAATTAGCTTGATGATTTAACAGCGTTTCATGGGCTTCCATAACGCATTTCTCACATGTGTGAAGTGTTAATTTGATTGTGCTGAAAGCATCCTCTGTTCTTGAGGGTAGAATCAAGTATGTCATCACCTGGTCAAGCTACTAGTCCCTAAGATGGATCAGCGATATTCGATGGGCAGTTCGGGTCCCAGGAAGCTGAACGTCTGCAAGTCTCATCATCATTAGCCTGCATTAACTAATTAAGGCTGGGATTCCTCCATGGAATAGGCCAGGTTAGCCCCCCTCATTCACCGCCGTGGTCTGCCTCCCGAAATGCTTATTGGTCATTCAATTGTGGTATTGCGTCCATTTTTTGTTTGCTGAAACCACTGAAAAGCTCAGAGAAACAATGGGTTGCTGTTTGCTGCCCACTCAGTCGTCTTGGGATTCTCATCTAGCTTGGTGCAGTAGAGTGACCAGTCTCACTCACAGTCAAATCGAACAAAGTTTGTTTTTTATTTAATTTTAACTCTGCATATAGTTTGTGTCTAACAGCCTCTTTCATACTCATCTGTCAAATGTAAAGTTGACCCCCCTGCACACACACATATAACAGGTCTCCAGATGCCTAACAAAGATTGTAGAAAATCCTTTCAGTATTGCAATTGGAGTGGCGATACCAGGAACTAATGAAAAAAAGAGATTCTTCTCAAACAAGCAGTTCCCTAATTTAAAAATGTTTATTGGCTGTTACACGAAGTGAAGATAATGCCTTTGCACACACTTTCTGCATGGGAATACATATCATGCATTTTTCCAGTGGGCAACACAGTGCTGTAAGAGGACTGCAGTGAGGGGAATGTGAGCTGGGTGCTGCAGCAGCTCATTCCTGTTTACCCTGTCCAATGAGGAACACCCCAGGACGCATATTTCTCCCCTTTTATAGCTGTCCAGCTTGGAGTGTACAGTCTGCAGCATAGATGGCTCTGTCCGCCTCAGATCCCGAAGCACAGTCCATTCCTCATTTTTACAGGAATCTTTAACGTCTTCTGTTTTAACACACCATCCTGAGTATTGTATGTGTTTATTTTTGTAATGTGTGATTAGGTTAACTCCATTATGTATCCAGGAACAAGCCAGCGTGCGACTCCATTTCGTTGTTAGGAGAACCTTGAAGTTCTAGTTTCAACCTCTTTGTGAGATTTAAGCCTTGTATAGGTTGAAACTAGAACTTCAAGGCATCTCCTAACAATGAGATGGAGTCGCACGCTGGCTTGTTCCTGGATACACTATTAAGCTGATCAAGCAGGCATTCGCAGATATCAGCCATTTCATTTCTTGCCCGTTTGATTCACTGTAGGTCATCAGGTTCCTCTGTCAGAAACATTGTTCCGTCAGACCCCCGCATTAGTTTTAACTTTCTGCAGTTGCTCAGAGCTCTTCCCTTATGGGCTGAAGCGCTGTCCCACTGAGGGGACGATTCAGAGTGGGTCAAAGCACACCTGAAGCTGTTAAACTGGAACAGCACTAGTCCCCATCGGTAGAGTCGAGCACTCCGGCGATCATTAAAATTTAGTGTGTGTGTGTGTGTGTGTGTGTGTGTGTGTCTTCTCTCCTTTGGACATCTGGTGCATCAGAATGGTTTCTCTGGGAAAATGCCCCTCAAAATTCCCTCCCCTAACAGAAATGGGCCAGAGAGAGCAAGAGGGATGTCTGACCTTTCTCAACAGCAGCCAAGTCAGGAATGACCCTGAGGGCTGTTATCCCTTTAATGAAGACAATGGAGTTTGTCAGCTCAAACCCGGTCATAGAAAATCAATACAGGGTCGTTTATTAGATTGCCGAGCTGCCAAATTGGCTTTAGCCAGGGAAAAACCAAACGCCCCTAATTCTCTGTCATCTCTCTCTCTGTGCCTGACGTGCTCAGTCCTTGAAAGGGCTGAAGACAGCAAAATGTGTGCATTTTATAGACATAATAATGTTTCAAGTGTAAGCTGCCAAACTCTAATTTCCTTATTTCAATTAAATGAAACCATGAACAATAAAACGTAACCCACTGCCTTTTTGTCAAGGAGGGAATAAAGAAATATTAAAATCTAAATAATCAAGGTCTGAAATAAACACCCACCATATGTGGCTTAATTTGGTCTGTGGCAAATAAACTTCACATTATCTTTGATCATAGCAGCTTGTATCATGTGCTTGCTGTTTGATGAGCTGGGCAGCTTGCGGAAACTGAAAAAATGCAGGTCTAGAGCGGAGAGAAAGTGTAGTTAAGTTGGCTGGCTCTCTAACAATATCAGAGAAGTACATAGAAACTACAACTATATAATCATATTATAAATTAAATGCAAATCCATCTGTAAAAGCAGGAAGGGGCAGTCTTTCGCCTCAGATCTAATAACACTCGTAGCCGTGTCAATACTCGTTATATACCGTGGCCCTCCTAGCTGCCTAAGACCACTTCAGATTCTAGGGAACACTATGCTTGTGGCATACTTAAAGGCTAAACACCCAACCACATAAGTAACTAAAAGTGAATTTACATTCTGTACTTAAAAAGGCTTTAGGCATTGCATCCTATTGTTAAACAAGTGGAGTTTTTAACTTTTTATTATGAAGCACTCCTGTCTTATTACAGATCTTTTAACCAAGTGAATATTAAAGTTCATGGGCCAGGTAGTTAGAGCATGAATTGAGTGTTTTATATTGTAATACCAATTTTTGTACTGAATTATAGTGTGGTTTGATACTAAGTACCACACGCACACGTTCACGCTGGAGCAGAGGAAATAATGTACTCATTCACGGTCTTTGATACTTAGCATCCTGCTCACTTCAGCCACATAACCACGCAGCCAGGCACCCACTGATATGTCTTTTGAAAATGTTGTTAATGCTGTAATTTAAAACTAATGTCATGAATGCTATTCTTTTAAATTTCTCTTCATAGTAATGTCAAGCTCGCAGCGTTTAAATAGAGAAGTCTATTTTTAGCACTGTTTATTTTTGTTCTCTTCATTTCATATATAAACAGCAACATGTGTTTTAAACCTTTTTATTGAACTATTAACAGATATTATGTTGTGGATTTTCCCATTAACTAGCCCTGATGGCTAGTGCACGAAAATGTTTACTTTCGAACCCCGATACATTAATCTTCACTTGCACAGCCCTATGTCTTTAATTGGTGAAAGGTACGGAGTTGTTGAATGTAGAACTTTGGCTCGCTGGAAATATGGAGGAGAGGGGAGAAGCTGAGCAGACCAAATTCGGTGTCAGCTAGTTTGGCCAGTGTTGCTGAGTGAGGAAACCCACAGCCGAGGCTGACGCTTGTGTAACTAGCAGAACGGAGACGCGGCCCAGCCCGTGTTAGCATCGCTTCGTAATGTAATGAAGTAAACAGTTCAGCGTACTGCACTCCAGCTGCGGGCTGTGCGAATCATGGTCTGGAATGTAACCCTGGATAGCTAAAAACGTTGAGCAGATTCAGATTTGACTTTTTTTTTTTTTTTTTGGTGTGGTGTTGTGCGTATGAAAATGGGAGCACAGCGGCTTTCTTTTTGGCTCTTGTGTTGCCTAAAATGGGTTTGGGCAGCCTGGTCTTGCTGAACAGCCTCGCCTTCCACTGGGCTGTTCGCTGTACTTTTGATCCTTGTTACCTTCAGTTGGATCCTAGTGACAACGGTTTAGTAAGAGGTAATAGATAGCCCAGTGCAGCCCATAGTTTCTTACTAAGTTACCTTATGAAGTTACCTTTCTTCAATCCCTGTATATCTTGACTGGAGGATGAAACACTATAGCTTTGGTCCAAAACGTTTGGGCCCTGCCCATGCTAATTGTGATGTTTAAATGGTATCGTATTCCTGGCTGGGGAAGGGTTTCTCTGCTGTTGGTCTTGGCTCCTTACTGGTTGCCTGGGTTACCTTCTTGGGTGCGGCGGTGGAAAAGCAGCGGCTGAATGCACCATGAGAAGCGTCATGGCCGGAGTTATCCAGCACGCCCGTGACATCCAGGGAATTGAGTCACAGGTTGTATCTAGGCTGGATTACTCCATTTGTGTACTCTGCCTACTCTCCCAGATAACAGGGAGAGCAATTATTTCTGGTCGCTTATCTTACCGGAGCTCACAGCGACACACATCATTTCGCTAAGTGACTTCTCATTTACTTGACCCTGTTTGTAATAAAGTGTCACTGACAGCACTGCTTGGTCAGATTGTATCATTTTCATTTTCTCTGTTCTTATGAAACAAACATTGATTTTGTGGGCTTGCAATGGACTGAGGATGCAATCATGTTCAGTTTCTTCTGCAAACCACACTGGTGCTGTATCAGCTGATCTCACGTCCTGTTGAAAGTTGACCAAGTCTCAGTTCGAGGAGGTGCCTTGAGTTTCCCCTGCACGCCACAGGCAGCCAGAAATAAATGGGTTTTGAGTATTGACCCATGCCTTCTTATTTGATATCTTCAGTAACTTCCATTCTTTTCTAGATGTTCGTACGTGCAGTGGATTCCCATAGGTTTCACACTTTTGCTTTCATCACCCCACTAACTGTTTTGAAAACAATACTAGTTACATTTCAGCGCCAGTGATCAGGAAAAGCTTCTTAAGAAACTAGTCCGGATCCCTTGATATTTGGGCTTGCACAAAAATTTCTGTAGGATTTTGAAGGATAAATGCATGCGGAATGCCCGAGCGGAGGTTTTTGATCTGTACAGACAGTTGGGTCACTAGCATCCTTACTTCCCTCTACACGGCAGGGTACAAGGAGTATTTTCAGCTGCTTTAAGCAGAAAGCTCAATGCTGCTTTGATGTACCCTTAAAAAATGTAATGATCAATTCTTTAATTTGGTAGGAACATTTGACATCGAAGGCAGTTAAATGATATAGAGTTGAGAAACGGAGATCTCAGTCTACTCAAAGTTTTTCATTTGGAACTCGGAACTTTTCTGTACTGTATAATGAAGATCAGCCTCAAGAGTGAAGGATGAGAGCGGGTGCCAAAGCTTCGGCAGATTTCAGACTATGTCAACAAGCCTTTAAAATGCCCTTCAAATACCCTAAGGTTGGATCTATTGTAGCTTGATTTTCATTGTCTTTTTTTCTCTGCTGTTACTTAGCTGGGAGACTGCCTCGTTGAAGTCAGTTAATGACTTTTTAGGATGGTAGATTATCTTTGAAAGGCCCTGGAGTTGGGAGGCTGCCCTTGTTTACAACTCTGGCTCCAGACCTTGTAGAGCTGTTGATGTTCTCTGTCCTTATATATGTGTATATAATATAACATAGGCTTCAACCAGATATCATTGCTGACTCAGCGGACATTTGGCAACAGTTGTCTTATCTCTATTAAATAGTATTATATGTTAATCAATCCATTTTATATGGTTGACCATCCTTCAAAATGCTGCATCTCAGGTTTTTTGCTAAGGTGCAGCATCCCAAACACGTAAAAAAATGTATGTTAGTAAAACTGCCATATTGGCTTCGCTCGTGGAAGTGGAAGACACAATTTGAAGTCTGTGCTCTGCTCAGCACCATTGCTTGGCTTTGCTCAGGGTGGAACCCTGCAAGGGTATGGAACAAGGTGGAACCCTGTCAGTGCATGCTCAGCTCCAGGCCGAACCCTGTATGAGCTCAGTTCAGAGCAGAAATGTGTTAGTTCTCTGCGCACAGGTTTGAGGCAAAGGGAGGAGCTGGCTTGTTGAGAAGTGGTCTCGTGTAAGCCGTTTCTGTGTCAAGTCTTAACAGCTTAAATCTGTAAAAATGACGTTGGTGTCTATAAATATCCCTAATTCAAAAGGACACAAGGATACACACACATAGAAGTGGAGCTGAAACCTCCTTAGGGCGTCTTTTCAGTAACACATTAAAAACCCAACAAGTAGCTAAGGACAAAATAACGGTGCAAATAATGTTGGTCCTTTTTTACATTGAACAAGGTATGGTTGAATGTATTTACTGTTTGATAAATTTGAAATATGACAAGGTGGCAGCGTGTTTGTTTATCTGTGAGAAAGGATATTTCAGTGCATGATATTTAGCCAGCCTACATGGTTGTGAAACACACACACTGATCCACTGTGTCCCTGAATTGTTTAATCGAGTTCAAACGGGTTGGATAGTGCTGTTAATCCATTACATGCCCAGTGCGCTGTCAGTTGTAATAAAAACACATCAATTAGATGCACACGATAAGTTGCAGTATATTGGGCAAGAACAATGACTGGCATTGTACATTTGAGGAGCTGTCCATAATCAGTGACTGTTGTCCAATATCAATGTGCTTTATTACAGCTCAGTTAATAACTCCTCCCCTGCCTCACTGCTCCACTTGTTTTACACAATGTGGATGGTACTTCTCTCTGTGTTTGTGGTACACACTCTGCCTAAGGTAGTGTCAAACCAGATTAAACTGTGTCTTCTAACGAAACCCAACATTTCTCCCATTAGCTTTTTGCCAGTTATTCCCTGAGGCAGCATGTGGCTCTTTGGAGGTAATTCCCTAAATGTGTATTAAAACATGTGTATGATAGGCTGGAATGCCTGCAGCAAGATATTGTTGGATGTTGCGCAGAAGAGACGGCATGTGGCTTCCCTGTTCACTTGGCCACTCCCTGTCTGCGCTCAGGTTTCAGTGAAGCCCCCACTGGGGGCTTGGTTCAGGGCCTTCCTGACCCTTCCAAGGAGGATACCTTTTCTCCTGGTCAGTGGCCAGCTAGGGGAATGGTCAAGAGCTGTGCTGTGGGGTGTGGGCCATGAGACGAAGGCATGCAGCATAGTAAAACGACTGCTATAAATACTTCTCCAGCAGACCATGCGGTTAGGAGACGCATCTGACTTGGGTTGCATTGAAAGTTGACACCTTTCAGTTGATACGTTACTTTGCTTACAAAGACGGAAGAAAGAAGGAAGAATTGTTATCTCGTTGTGCTGCATTTAACACACCACAGTGCAGCCCATTATTTTGAGGATGATTGAATACCACCAGTGTGTGCTTGACATGCTTGGAATTCAAATGTAGTCTCCTTGTCTCTTTGGCTTTTGTGCTTCTAGACTTTACATTTATATATTCAGTTTAAGGGAACTCGGCCATGGGGGAAAATTGCAATATGCTAAATTGGAATATGCATATGAAGGCTTTTGGCTTCCACTTGGCCGAGCAGCTGACATTCAGTGAGGTCCTTTTGTGCCAGATGTTTTTATGCATTTATGTTAAAATTTCCCCTAAGCAAAAATGCTGAGATTGAAAAGGAGCGTCACATTTGCCCTGACTACATTCTCCTCCTCTCGTTTGCCCCGGGGTAGGATTGGGGCAGGTAGCTGAGATCCTGTCGAATTACCTGTGATAAGGAGTGCTCTCCTGCTGGCAGCTTCCCGTGGAGGACCACGGCATCAAAATGAGGGAGAGCAGAACCTGCCCTGGAAAAAATTCCTCCTGGAATCCAAAATTGAGCCCCGTCCCAGCCTAGGTGGGAAGCATTTCGGAGCTTAAATGGTTCTGAAGTCTCCCTTGCTCTACATGCCTACACATGTTGTATGTCCTCGTGGAGATCAACTTGGAAGACCTGCTGGCTACATGGAGCCGGAGAATCGGATATAGATGAATTTTTTTGTTAATTAAATTGAGTTTTTGTCTGAGAACAGTTCTTTCATAATGAGGAAGCCTCCTTGTTTTTCATGTTTTGCCGGTCAGCATTTTCCGAGCCATTCTGAAATAGAATTTTCCTCCTCAGTGCTGCCCGTAATAGTGCCCCAAGATTAGCACCCGACTCATTGGATTGCTGCTTAAATTCTTTATTGAGGGCCTTCCTCTTTCGCCAGGGGCAAAAAAAAAATTCCCCTTGTATTGTAAATGTGCTTTTTATAGAGTAGGGAAGTTTTCGATTCATTGCTGAAAGCGCTGTGCTGTGGTTCTTTTGTGTTGGACATTCCCATTTCCTTTTGGGTTTGACTTGAGCTTTGAGTCAAATCTCATGTAGTGTGCATAGTGAACGGGATAATGGGGCAAGCAAGCAATGCCTGCTGATGTTAACATCCCAACCTAGCGTTGTGCTCTTTAGAACAATGACGGAATCGGCAAGGGTACGAAAGAACCCTTCCCATCTGGCATTCCTATTTCTACATAATTGAGGTTGAGGGGAGTTTCTCCTAAAAAAAAGACTACACCCATGACTCATCCTCAGACCATGATCTCTGGCTGACCAGAACCAGAGGAAAGAGAAACTGTTGTAAAGTAATAACCCAGGGAGAGGACTGAAGACCACCTACTTCCCTTGCCCTCAGTACCTTCTTGACACTGCCGGGGTTGGGCAAAGTTTCTTTGATCAAGAGGTTGTTACTCTATTTAGAGCCAGCTCGGACTCCTTTTTTTTCTTTTCTTTTGCTCAAAGTTTCCAGTTTTCTTCCGTCTCCAGTGAGTAATTTGTGGTTTCCACTGCGATGTCCTGTAGAACCATTACTTTTTCACCATTCCAAAAAAAGAGCCTCTGTGGCTGACTTGGCTTTGAAGGCGAGTCCTGAGGGAAAGCGTCAGCTTGATCTGGCATCAACGATAGGGTTATGGTGAGAATGGGATCTTCTATTATGTTTACACTAGGCTTTTGGTGCCTTGCTTCACAGGTCCCCTGAAATTTCAATCATCTTTATCGATGGGACCTGTGGGATAGGTATATCTCTGCTTCTGATTCCTCCAATTGAATGTGCTTTAGTGATTTCAGACATCCCCCCTAAACATTCTCTCGCTGCTGGATATACCATTGCTGCTCATTTTATTACAATGATGCACACACGCCCAGCTTAGAAAGCCTGGAGGTTGTCCAAGCCTTTCTGAACCTAGAGAGAATGAGGTATTCCCCTGCTTCTCATTGTGGAAGTTTACTGGCTGTGAGTGGGCGGGGCTTGTTCCTGCCTTTGTGATGAGATCATATTGTCTATCAACCATTGACCTCTGCATTTTGCCCCACTGAGCTGGATATATGAATAGCCATACCCTGTTTGTTATCAGTGTCCTTTGAAGGAGTCTTGTGGGCTTGTATAAATTCAAGACTTTGACATCCATGTTAAACGCTCTCCCCCAGCGTTTATCCTGAGTAGCTTAACTGGTCATAGTTGCAAGGCCAGCGGGAATTTCATGAAACTGGCCTACAGTATTAGGTGGCTGATTTATTGCGTGCATTGTTAGATCTGTTCCCCCGCTAAGCTGACTTGTTGACTTCTGTTTCTTTCTTTAGCCTGGCTCCCTGCGCATAAGCCCTAACAAAAATCCCTCGGCTTTTAGCTACCACTGGCCACTGTAGTGTCAACCTGCTTTCAGACTGGCTGGAGATACACAAAGGCCTTTGGAAGCCAGCTGATTTGATCTGATCAGCATTGTGGCCTTACTTTAGTTTTTGGCTACCAAACCACAGTAACGAAGCGGAGGTTTTGGAAATATTAATAAAACGGTTAGCCATGCATTTAATTGGACCTGACATGTGGCAACATGGGCCCATACAGGGACATTAGTGATGGCCTCAATAACTTCTAGTCCTCTTAACGTTTTGTAACTGTAATGGCCTGTGGCCAGAATATGGATAGATGACGGGCATATTTGACTGATAAATATTAAGTATTTTTGCAGGCAAAATTTTGTCACAACCTTTCACTTATTTACAAGTGTTTACATTTAAGGGAATTTATGATAAAGGCGGCATTTTGTCTTTGCACTGGTTGAAAAGAATGTCTCTCTTTGGTCATTGGCTGTGGGCCTCCTGGCATTCGTTTTCCACTTCGTGTTTGGAAACAGAAGGCCTCTATCATTTTCTGTGCGCCCGTGCCAACGGCCTCTGTGAGAGCATGTTGTGGGACTGGGCCCCAGGCTGTGGCCTAGCCAGGGGATGCAGGCCTCTTCAAAAATGGCTTCACTTTCTCTTGAGAGGCGGTTGTTGGCTACTCCCACAACGGCCACTGTTTAGTAGCTACTGTTAAAGAAAGGGGTTTGACATCACGTTTATATTACATTTTATTTGTGATGATTTTACAGGATCCCAATCACTGTTTGGATTTTTGTTGTTGGTCATTGTCAGAAAGTGGCTGTTTTTAATTGAACCATCAGTCAACGGATGTCTTCAATTAATCAAAATAGTCAAAACTTATTCTGACCTCTCTGAAGTTCATTGACATTTTGCAGCATTCAGTATAGTTCTTTGTTCTTTCATTCCCCTTGGTTACTGTGGGTATTCTGCTTAGCTTTTTTTCTTTCCTTTTCGTTCACTGAGATGAGATATCTCCTTTCCACAAACACAACCTATTCCCTTCATTTTAATAATGCCCTTGTCTTACTAGGCTTATCTTTGATTCCTAACATCTTTAAGTGTTTCATTAAAACAGCTCAGCAGGGTTCTTTTTTGATCCTTATCTTGTTTCAGTAACAGTTTCAGTAATAGGAGTGAGTGAAGAAAGTTTTTAAGAGTTCAATTAAAAAAATTACCAGTGTCGTGAGGAATTTACACTATAGATGAAGGAAAACCCCATGCTCAAATTGACTGGCAGATGGTTAGCACGACACATTTGCCCCACTTTTTGCGACAGGAGATGAGCTTACACCAGACTACAGTGGAAGTTAGGGCAGTCGAACTCATCGCTAAAAGAATTCCTTGATGATGGCCCGCTGTTTTTGTAGGTAAGAAGTTGTTGTGTGTCCTTTTTAAATGTCACCCAGGGCTCTTTTTCTTAACGTGATGACGTTTTCCTAAGGAGCCTCACAAACCCTTTACCATAGAGAGGGCTTTGGATCCATCTCCAGCATTATTGTTTGCTCTGTGTATTCCCTGCTCCTCAGGAACAAAGAATCGAGTTAAGTGGTTTCTCCCGGTTATTATTTTCTGCGGTTGTCTTCCTTGAATAATAGGCATTTGCTATCTTCTGTGGTTAAAATGAATTAATGGCTTCCTCTAGTATATATAGTATGTGTGATTTTACCAATCGGGAAAATATTTGATTTGGTCTAATTCTGCCAATAAAAAGGAAGACCATTAAGAAAATTTTCCAATTTTTTGCTACATTAGGATGAAAAAGATGAACGACTCAAGTGGTAAGTGTATGGAAACCCTGTTGGGATAGCCAGCACAGACCCCTCCTGCGCCAGAGAGATAGGGAAGGCTGTCTGTCACAGCGCTGTGCTGAGTCAGACGCCCTGACTCCGCCGCCTAGCCGTCTCGTGGGCTATGACAGCACCGCAGAGAGGGCGCAAAGCGATAAGCGGGAAATCAGCCGTCAGCCAAACTTCTGCTAAGTGAGCAAGATTATCTTTTCACTGTGTAAGCATTGTGTGTTTCTCATATTATTTTGCAACTAAAGACTTTTTTTTGGTATAGTGTTTGGTATAATTTTGGTATAATTTTAAATTTTGTTAAAGTTTTCTTAATGGAGAGCATTAGTGGACACAATAAATTATCTATTTAGAAGAAAGGCTGAGATATCATTACTCTAACATTATCTGAAAATTGCAACCCCTGTACATTAATATATGCAGCTTTTATGACCTTTATAATCGGATCACATTCACGTTCTGATTTCAGTTGTGAAACTAGAAAAAAGCTAAACAAAAACCTTCAGTCAAACTACAGTATTGGATCTCTGATTGCTGTGTTGATGTCACAGGCGGTTATAGAGCTGTTTACTCTGCTGTTATGCCGATCTTGGTTAGAGATGATTTTGCATCAGGATTTACAGCATTGCTTGCTTACAGCCCTGTGGAAATCAGTTACTGCTTTTTGATGAAATCCCAATGAACTTTACCCAATTAGTGCACCACAGTACTCCTTTTACAGCATGTTTTTGGTAATTGTCCTTGTTTTGCATTGTGCCAAATTCATATATTGTTTAAGTCTAAATTAAGCATACCTAAACACAGAACAGTAATTTTTTCTATCTGTGTTCGAATCTATTCTATCTGTAAATTTCTTGCTGGATAGCCAAGGATAGAATGGATAGCTTTTTTCTATTTTTCCATTTTCTTTTGTTTAAATACTGTCCATAACCGTGGACAGGGCCCATCCCTTTGGCTCCAAAAGCAGTTTCTACACCTGTGAAAGTGCGCCTTGTGGCCACTGTCTGTTTCTAGATGATGGAGTGTTTGCTGCAGCTGTGTATAGGATAGGCCTGCTAGTCCGCGTGCATGTGTGTGTGTGTGGTTTCGGCTTGGCTGGGAGTTCCAACATATCTGAAAGTACTCTGGGTGCGTTGTCTCACGTTTGGACCATACAGAATTTCACTGCCTTTTCAGTTCTATTTAGTTTTGTCCACACTTTTGGTGGTGGTCACAAGTCTCTAAACCCTTTTCAGGTTCATCTATTCAGCATGGCCCGTGTCCCTGACCAGATTCAAGGCTCGCAACTCTGCCACATACCCCGTTTCCATCGAAAGCTTCCCTTTGGTGGATGGTGGATGGTGGATGGAGTGTTTGGAGCTTGTTTGATGTTATTATTCTGGCAATGTGAGGAGGAGGTCTCCAGCCATAGACTCTAACTTTCAAATGCCTGCTTGGACCCACTTGTGCTAGTGTATACCAGGCCATAGACATAGCCTAGCCATAGATTAATCGGTCAACTGTGACCCTTGTGGGCTGATACTGGCTTTTCAGGATCATGGGCTAGCAATATAAGCATAAATGTAAGTATAAGCAATATTAAAATGTAAAAATAAGTAAATAAAAGGTAGATGATGCGGGTCCTTGAGAGGGCTGGAAAGCAGATAGGATAGCACTTCCATATTGGGCCTAAGGTAGTGGGAACCCAAGAAGCAGACTCTATAGGCTGATCAATAAGAAAGAACAATGTCTGGTTTTCTCCTCCCGGGGCGTGTTTAGGCTCAAGTTCACTAGAGGCTTGCATAACAGGGCAGTGCAGTGACACCATTTCTAATAATCCTTCCCTAATTTCTGAGGGTAATGATGACAGACAACATCTGGGGTCAGAGTGGGATTTGGGTGATGCTTGTGTTTGTAGTTGTTGACAACAGTCTGGTTTGGGTGGATATGTTTGCCGCTACAATTTCTTATTCAAGCCCTGCTTGTGGACGTAAAAGCCCAGTATCTGTCCTGACTTTCATCTCCTTTCTGTGGATTTAGCATTCATCTGGAAGTGTTCTGAGGACCGTACACGCGTGTGATCTTTCCATCTCTCGTAGAAAGGCGGCTTCAAACCTGTGGTATCTCAAAGGCATTCCTTTTTAGTTTTGCTGCACAAGTAGAGAATTTCACTGGCTTTGGAGTGGCCCTGTATAACAGAAAATAAAGAAGCTGGTTACAAGTTTAACATCAGATGCAATATGGTTTTAAGTCCCTGTAACTCGTAGAATGTCTTGTTTGAGTGGTAGCTGGCTACAATTCTACAATTAATTAAAGTAAACTTTTTTCAGTTGTCCTGTAGTTGTATTAAACCAAAGGCTATACAACAAAATTCCCGGAGACGCTGATAAAATGGGCTGCATTTGTTGCAGTGAACATCTCTTATCTCAGATTGTTGGCCTGAAAAGGCCCGTGTGTGGCCTTGTCCACCTATAAACTGACTTTCAGTGTAGTTTTATTTTGTAATCCGCAAATATCAGTGTTCCTCGCCATGGTTCACTGGCAACTTGCAACAGGTAGAAACTGATAACATGTATGAAATGTGTGTAGGGTTATAATACATTGGTTAATTGATATAATCCGTACACCTCTAGTTAATGAAGCAATACAAGCTATCCAGCGGCTTTGTTAGTGGCAGCTTAGGGCGCAGTACCTGTGCCAGATCAATGCTCGACAGCTTCTCGTCAGCTCTGTCCAAGTGCTGTAAGCCTCTCGGTCAACTGTGATTCGGCCGGAAAAAGAGACCCTGCATCGTTGGTCCCCATTACTTTTCTGTTTCTAATCTCAGCGATTGACTGAAGGGCGAGTGTGGCCTGGGAGATTTCTTATCCCCAGCTTGCTTCGTGTATCCCACGTTGGTCATTGGCGTCCTCTGTAGTGCTGGATATGAGATGGATGGATATGTTTTATGGCCTCAGAATACACCTGCAGAGGAATTTTCTCAGAGAAGTTAGTTAGAACACTTGCAGCAAATGTGAGTGTAGGTAAGTAGGAGGCTCTTTATTAACCATTGTGCCGGTTGTGGACATGAGAAAGCAGGGAGCAGGGGCCCGGCAGACGCGTCCAGGCGGAAACTTGGATGTTGGTCCAGGTTTGAGTGGCTGCCGGTCCTCAGACTTGGTTTCTGCTGAGCATGGCTTTGCGGATGCTTATCAGTCGGCGAACGGTGGCCAGTGATAATGGCGAGTCACTCCCATTTTCTCAAAGCGGGTCTGCCTGGCGCTGGACTTATCAGAGGCACAGGCATGGGCATGCTGAACATGCTGTGCCATCAGACTGCTTGTCCTAGTGCAGATTGCTAATCCCGCTGTTTTTTCCCCCGCCATCAATTGTAGCTTTTCCTTCTTGTCAGTCGTCAACAGACGGAAAAAAAAACCGCCGTCTCCTTCACTTGGCTGCTTCTTCTGCGGTTCAAGTATGGAAACATTTACATAGCTTCTCAACTTTGTTTTTTTACACTGATCCACATCGATCCCTGTCTTTCTCTCCACTGCTCATGAGATGGAACTGTCAGAATGTCTGTGCTGGGAAGAAGCTAAAGACAAAAGTCGGCGGCAGATGATGTCACTTTGCGTGCGGCTCTCTGGTGAGGTTGAATGTTTTCGACTGTTCAGGTTTGTTAGCATTGTAAACAACAATCTGAGGGCGAGCGGGTATGTGAGGGCATGGCACTGCCATTGTCTTCCTTTAGTGACAATGAAGACAAAGGCTTACCTAATGCATGAATGCTGAATCCTTAAAGCCTTAAACAACTTGTTGTGCAGGCAGGGCTTCCCCTGCTTGTCCGGTGCTGTAGACGTTCATTGTTGCGTTATGCTAACCATTTTTAAAAATGTCTAAAGACACGGACTGCTATTGTGGCATGCTGAGTGTTCACCAAACCTGTTGACAGGTTAAACATTTCGTGTTCTATTAAAAAAAAAAAAAAAAAAAAAAAAATATATATATATATATAATTATTTATTTATTTTTTTATATAAGGGGGATTATATATATATATTATATATAATATTATAGCCTGTACTATGCACCCTTTTATGGTTTATGGTTATGGTTTGAGGTCTCCTATTTGACTGCATGTAATTACCAAGCAGAAAATGAAACCTCTTCTCCTTATATTCATATAAATATATGAAAAACCAACCAGTGTGTAAGTAAGGTGTTGGGCCACCATGAGCTGCCAGAACAACTTCAATGCGCCTTGGCATAGATTCTTCGAGTCTCTGGAAATCTATTAGAGGAACACATAAGCATAAGAAGCATAAGATTCACATCATTTTCACACTCATCGAACCATTCAGTGACCCCTCATGCTGTGTGTTGATTTGGCCCCCCTCAGCATAAGGCTCTTTAATTTCCTCATCACTGTAGTCTTTTACTTAAATTTCACTACATCTATATATATATCTCAAATATACTGTGAAATATATAATATGACAGCTTATGATCTGGTGTCGGCGGTTTTGGAGCTAATATAAAGACAGTTTTTCCGCCGAAACATTTGGGCCACTAAAACCACATCAAAACTACAAAGTGCAGACAAGCTATCTTTACATTAGCTTTAAAATCACCTACACCAAATTGCAAACCCCTTACAGCAGTGCCGTAAACCGCTTCTGTCCTCAATTAGGAGGCTAAAAACTGAAAGAGTAGTATTCATGCCATTGTGAATTTTACAGATTGTACACTTTGTCAAATGATCTGGTATCGTTTGCATTGTTAAATCTTGCCAGTTAATACAGAAAAATGCATGTAATGGAAACTTCCTGAACGGGATTGTCATCCATCCCAGAGTGCTTAGCACGACATTTTAAAATGTTATAAATCCACTTTAATAACCCATACCAAGTACCAATAATAATAATAATAATAATAATAATATATTACAGTTGAGACTTTTTTAGGATAAATCAGTACAGTTTTTGAACCCTTTTTTATTTAAGCAGCAGAGTCGTTTAGCCGCTATTTGATATTTGATATACCCATTTTACTGAGCTTGCACTTGCACAAAGTGGGACTTTTTTAAATGGCCTTCCTAGAAAGGAAATGTGTGCATGTTTTCTCTTGACATAACCACAAACAGATCTTCAGTGAGCTACTGAGAAATTCCATCCATCTTCTTTTGTAGTTCATGGCTTTTTTGGCTTTGATCGGTATAAAAGGAAAAGTTAAGTTATATGTTCCTGGTATCTGGTCGATCACTACCTTTGTGCCCTTTAACACTCAGCATGGGTCTGCTACCGTTTTTACCATTAGCTTTTAAAAACATTTTAAATGACAGGTTCACTTAGTTAGTGTGGATATTGTCCCCGATAAGCAGGATCTGGTTGGCAGTGTTTATCGATTTTTCGAGAACTCTGACAGAACCACGTACCACGGACAGCACTACGCACCACGGACAGCGCTGAGTATGCAGCATCATGCGTGTAAGGGTTAAATCAATTCGTGCTCTGGGATCACCTCAGCCATCTCGGTTTTCCCTCCTGGTCGCCCTGCTTGGAGGATAACCCTTGGATGATCCTTGTTTTTGGATGACATGCCATATGTTTTTGGAATGAGGAGGAGTGACTCCAGATTCAACTCCCTGGGTGCTGGGTGGAGACTGAAAGATTATTTAATTTGAAGAAATTCACATTGAAAACATGTGTAGTTGAAGACTCAGAATGTATGTATGTATTTCATTTTGTAGTACAGTTGGTAGCTAACTCTAAAATGTAGTTTAACATTTTTTGACAACATGTCTATTGTTCTATATTTGGGGATCAAAAATGTGAATAAGATTCTCTGCATCTTTGAAACATCTGTAAAAAATTTATTTTTTCTCTCTTGTCTAGCGAATGGCAGGGACAAAAACCTCTCAAATCATCAAATCCATGCTGCTTCTTCTCTTTGCTCCAGATCTTTTCAGTCCTTACATGGAGACAAAAACTCCCTTCCAAAAAAATTCATTGGTGATGTCATGGGTTTAACGTTGCTTCGCCGAGTGCGTACGGAGTGGAGTAATTAACCACAAGAGCACGTGGTTTCCAGTGCAGAGCGTTAACAAGAACCTTATCTGGGCACGTTGTCCTTATTTGTTTGAGCAACGTGTGGGGAAAGGTTTTTTTTTTTCTGAGCCAGAGAAATGGCCAAACGCTGAAGGCAGGTGGCGAGGGGGAGTTTTGCTGGGAGAGAGATGCCCTTATATGGCCTAGTGCGAGCGTGAGCGTGAGAAGAGGGATGGAGGGATGAGAAGAGAGGCTCTTTTATTTATTTATTTATTTATTTATTTATTTATTTTCCATTTGTCATATTTCCCCCAGTATAAGAATGCTGAGAAGAAATGTTTGGCCCGGACTGTGGCCACTTCAACAGCATCAGGCTGCTGTTGAGCAGTGAAACGGATGCATGCCTATTTTACTCTTTTTCCACGGGCCTTGGAGGAGTTCCTCAGTTTTCAATTTAGTTTGGAGCTGAAGCTGTTGCCTGTGCGGGCAGGGGTGGGGGGCTGTCAGTGGCTCCCAGCATGATGTCATGCAGCACCTAGTGTGTGGTTTGAATGGGCTCTCTTTTCCCACACAGTTAGAGTCCTCCTAGTGGAGTGGAGGACCTGCTGACCATTGAAGGCCTGCGCAGTTGCTGCGCTTTGTAGAACATTTCACTGCCTCTCTGTTAAGGAAGCCTGTGCAAGTTGTGCATTAAACGCTGGGAAACGTAAGGTGCTTATGGCCAGGCCTAACAGGCTAACACTCAGCTCTCTTAATGCACACACCAGTGTGCATTTGTACGTATCGGTTTCTTGTCTCTACTGAATAAAGTGTAAGCTCCTTACCACCTATGTGTTATTTTTCTCGGTGCGTTCGGGATCAGCTGTCTTCCGCAAAAGGAAGGCCCGAGCTGAGGGGATTTGGTAGGCCTGGCGATATTTTGGGTTTTGTTAAATGCTTCCGAGGCCAGAATTTGGTGATCTCCTGCTGATCTCCGGCCTTTCTCACCTGTAATGTGTCATCAGAACAGTATGTATCAGTCTAGTCAGTTCATCAGGGCTGAGCATGTGCATTAGTGAATCTTAACTATTAACGTGGGTGGTTAACATGTGGAGACACGGGCGTTTCCTTCACTCAACTCGTAAAATTTCCATGGCTCCATGCGCGGAGCATTAAGAAAATACTGGCCCAATACGGTACATCGCGTCATTGTTGCATTCAATCCGAGCAGAAAATCAGGAGGTCACCAAGAGACCGCACGCATGGTTCTTGTTTGGGGTGGTCCCACTCCTCCAGAAGGGTGTTCCCACTGGCTCAACCTGATTGAATTGAAATCTAAAGCCAAACCTAACTGGAAAAAGTCTGTAGTGTTAACCCTTTAAACAATAGATTTGAAAAACACACTCTCTCTCTCTCTCATTCTGTTTTGCAGACTGCTGCGCTGTACGGTGACGACACCCCACCATGCGTGAATACAAGCTTGTGGTGCTAGGCTCGGGAGGTGTGGGCAAATCGGCTCTGGTGAGTAGCCTTCGTGGCTTTCCTGCAGCCTGGCGACGCTGTGGTCCATGCCTTTCCTGTTGGGAACGCTTTACTGTGACACAGAATGTGTTGCTTCAGAGATTTCCTGTTTGAGATACTAAGGCTTGGATGGGCTGTGAGGTTGAGTGGAATATGGCTTTCCAGAAGACCTGCCTTCTCCTGGCTTACTGTTTAATCTGCTTGTGGCCTGAAGGGCGAGAGGTAATGTTGGCCCATCATGCTAATAGTGTGTTTCCATTTCTTCCTCTCTGACAGACGGTGCAGTTTGTACAGGGCATTTTCGTTGAAAAATATGACCCCACAATAGAAGACTCATACAGAAAGGTACAAAGTGCCTTGCTATATTGATTGATTAAAAAAAATTTTTTCCAGATCATGTGTGAACTTTTAATATCCCCCTCATCTCTCTCTCTCTCTCTCTGTCCTGCACAGCAAGTGGAAGTTGATGGGCAGCAATGCATGCTTGAAATTCTGGACACAGCAGGGACAGTAGGTGAACCATATCCTACACACGCTCACATTTTTTTGGTTTAATGAGTGCCTTCCAGTTCGGCTTAATGTTTTAGAAAGAGGTGGTCAGTGCGGCCATATGGTGGGTGTTATGATTGTTTGAAGGGCGGGGTGAGGGGAGCGGCTGAAATTGGAACTTATCCCCCCTCCCCTCCACCTGTCCTCTCGTCCTTCAGGAGCAGTTCACAGCGATGAGGGACCTGTATATGAAGAATGGCCAGGGCTTTGCTCTGGTGTATTCCATCACGGCACAGTCAACGTTTAACGACCTGCAAGACTTGAGGGAACAGATCCTGCGAGTAAAGGACACGGAAGACGTGAGTGCCTCATCCTATTTGCCTCCATACCCCTCCACCCAGAGAGTCATGGTCCGTCAAACCCCGGTCCACCATGGGAAGTTGTTCTCTTGCCCCTCCCTCCCAGTCAATCCTATCCCTCAGGGGTATAATGGCCAGGTGCACGGCAGGCAGCCAGGATTTGCATGAAAGTTGCAGAATCCTTTCATGTGGCTATCCCAGTCCTGCGGAGAATGATGTCAGGGTAAGGCTGGGACAGCCTGCTCCTGTCGGCCGCTGCTATAGGCACCTGTAGAGACCGTAATGGATGATTCCCTGTTGAGAGCCACAGGGCCAATCCGTCTTGGTGGCACAGGGCAGCTTCTCTCTGCCCACTGCTGCGCTCCGCACAGAAAGACTCTCAGATTCATGAATACCCTTGACTGCATGTTTCTTCTTCCCCAGAGGCAGAAACCTCCCCCTCAGTTCTGTCCAAGGGATTACTGTTCAGTGCCCACACATGCATACCTGCGCCCTCCGGTGTGGGCTGCCATTGCACTCCTCCAATGTGTTTTTTTGTTTGTTTCTATTTGTATACAAACGGGTACCTCACTGAAGAACCCCCCACAGCACTTGAGCTGAGGCCTGTCGACCCTTATGTCCTTCACACATGACCCAGAGGGTGGCGGTGGGGGCCTTGGCTGGATCCATACTAGCTTTCTCCCTCAGGAACAAGTGTTCCAGGTCAGGCAGAGAGAGGAGGACTGATGGAGTAGGGGGCTGGGTAGTTTGTACCACAGAAAGCAAAGTGAGTTACAGATAGCCGTTTGTAGGTCTTCTAGCGTTACATGATCATATTTATGGTTAACCAACATGCAGATTTGACCATAATTCAAGACCAGCATTTAGGTCTAGCCTCCATGTCGGTTAACCATAAATATGACCACTTCAGTCAGGAAGGTCTTTTAAGTGTGATGGGGTATAGAATACCTATGTAAAGTTTTGCAATGGGACCAGAGACAACCTGTCAGGCTCAGGCTGGATTGGGAAACATTTGTATCGAGTTGTGTGAGTCGCAGGTTACCAAGAGGAATGTAACCCTCAGTTTTCAATTAACCAAGCTTCTTTATACTGCTAGCAAGAAGTTACATTTTTTTAGAGAATGTACTGCTGTAGTTAAGTCTACAAGCACTAAAGAAGACTACATTAAGTAGTGTGTTTAATACAAAAGGAGGACTTAATAATAAAATGGTTTTGAAAAAAATTATTCCTGACATAATACTACTAAAACATAACCAAGCAGAATGCATGTTGGGTGCTCTTCAGTTCTGGACTCTGACACTGACTCATCCCCATCTCGCCCTCACACTCTGACTGGTGAGGATCCGGGTAGCGGTGGTCCGTCTCTACCTCACACTCTGACTGGTGAGGATCAGGGTAGCGGTGTCCCGTCTCGACCTCACACTCTGACTGGTGAAGATCAGGGTAGCGGTGGTCCGTCTCGACCTCACACTCTGACTGGTGAGGATCAGGGTAGCGGTGGTCCGCTGTGGTCGCTGTGCAGCCTCCCTCAGTCCCCTGTGCATGGTGAGAGATTCCTCAGCCTCTGCGGTCGCCCCTTCGGAGCAATGCCCTTTTTTGGTGATCTGTCTGGAGCCATGGAACTGTGGAACGCCAGTCTCTCTCCCGCCCCACACTACATGTCAACCGCAGCCCGGGGACCACAGTGGCGCTTGTGTATCTGTGTCCGATCGTTCTCCATTGGTTTTTGCTGGCCTTCCTCTTGCCTGTCGTTTTTCATTTCCTAACCTCCCTTGCCGTGTGGCTGGTTTTGGGGTTGCTGATTCAAGGGAAACGAGTGTCCACAGAGAAAAAAAAACAAACCAGTTATTTGCTGAAGTTTGAACGGGTTGAGGCAGGAAGTTCACTGTTAGGGTGTAGGCGAAGGAGGGTTTCACTTCGGCGCAGTGTTCTACCTGTCGATTTTCCCTGATGTAGCTTTTCTTGACGAGTTGGAGCTACCTTCTACATGTGCCTTCTCACACAGCAGTAAATACTAAAAACATTTTGGCAGCTTGGGAGGGGAAATAGTTGAGTGAGACGTAATGCTTTTTGGTCTGCGCTCTCCTGCCGAGTGTGGCCCTATCAGTCCCTGGTGTATTCAAATGGGGGAGATGTCAGGCACCATTAACTGCGGTACAGTAAAGTGTGGAGTTGTGAGGCGGGTGCAGAATGCAGGGCTGCTGAGTTCAGATAGAGGTCCATTCAATCACTGCTGGAGCTCTGCAGACACACGGTGCACAGTCTCTGCTTGGAAAGAAATCTTTGGGTGCTGCATGTTGAATGAAGGGGCTGGTCAAGCCCGTCTCACCTGGATTCAGCTTGCGTGCCATGTGATGCCCCTAGGTGCTGTGACAGGGCACCTTGTGCTGACCAGGGACATTCCACATGGCGCGTTCTTCTACCCCCTCCCCCTGTATTTTTGTGGAAATGCCTTCCCGGGATTTACTTCTGCCACTTAGCCCCCCCCACGCTACTGCTTGTGGTCAGCCTAAAAAGCTATCCCAGCTCTGAAAACCACCACCCTTCAGCCTCGCAAAAGGAGGTCCTGTTTCCCCACTCCCCCTCCAGCCCCTACTGCTCTTGAGACACTTCCTCTGGCCAGGCCAGAAGCGCCAAAGGAAAACACCCAGCATCCTGTTCTCCAACGGGCCGGCATGCACCTTTAGAAGATCTGCGTCCTCTTCTTCTCCAGGGCTTTCTGTCGTTGGGGCACCTGCTCCGTCAAAGGCATTGAGAACTCCATTAAACTAAAGCCTGGAGCTGCTGACCCAAGTTTAGGGATCATGTGTCACAGCAGAGCTTCAGTCCCTTAGTGATCTACACTGATCTCTGTTCTCTCACAGAGGAGCTGGAGTTTTGAAAGAGACGGGTAATTTAATGTCTGCTGCTTCAATTGACCAGGCTGGTCGTTTTGTCATTTTTCCATAATTATTTCTGAAATCAAGTAGTTCTTATTGAACTTGGATGTATACCGTTGTCCTTTGCAGATAATATGTGTAAAGTCAAATATATGGTCTTTAGACCAAACAGTGAGCGCTTAGTACATACAATAAGATACAATTTTTACGGTCACTTTTGCTTCATGCAAACGACCCCAAACGAATGCACTTTTCAGTATATTTGGCAGAGGGAATTGGGAAATTGGATAAAGACTACTGTTCTTTCCTTGGTGGTCTGAAAGCATATCTTGCTGGGTCGTCAGATTCTTTGGATAGAGAGACTGTGTGCCTCAGTTTCCCCTCCATCAGGAAGTGTTGGAGTAAAAATCGATGGATTTTCTTGAACGCGAGTTTTCCGGCCCATGTCGTGCGGAGTTGCCAATCTTTCTTGGGCTTCCCCCGATTAAGTCTGTGATGGCGATTTTCGCTCAGGATCACCGAAAACTAGAAACGGAAATGGGTTCCATGTCTGTACCATTTTTGTCAGGGTTTGGCTCACTTGCCTGTTATGTCCCTGATGGTGTGCTCATGAAGGCAGAGGGAAAAGGTGCTCATCCAATCAAACACAGCTTCTTTTTTTTCTAACTTTATTTAAATTAACGCTTCCAACTAGAACTGTGGAGATAGTAACCCTTTGGGGATAGAAATTATTCATTACATCGAAACATGAACAAATTTAACCCCTAAAATTCTTAACAGTTGTATCAGTGTCGTTCAGTATTCGTTACTTCCTCTTACCCAGTCCTCCTCTCCTACTCAGTCAAACGCACTGTGCCTGACTTCCTCTTACCCAGTCCTCCTCTCCCACTCAGTCAAACGCACTGTTCCTGA
>JAOYSI010073804.1:0-19400 GCA_025775065.1 Hiodon alosoides | reverse complement strand
GCCTATGGATTTAGAATGGGATGTCATAAACGCTCCTGTAGGTGTAATGTGTAGGTGTCCCAATACTTTTGTCCATATGGTATATGCCCAGTGAGTGGCCGCTGCCAGGCCTCCAGGCTTCCAATAGGTTTCATATCATCAAATGGCCATCTTATCCTTTTGTGTCTTCTCCACCTCCAATACATAGTACTCAACTCACATTCTAAATGTCATTCTAAAAGCTTGCACCCCAATTCAACAAAATTCTAAAAACTGCTCCAGAACCCAAGCCTAATCCACTTGCTCCTGCCACAACTATCTAGCCCGGGGTGAGTGTGCCGCAGTGCAGGGCACGTGCTAAGAGAGGACCCTACTATGAAGAAACAGAGGCTGATTAATGAGCTGACGACAGCGGAGAGGATGGGCTTTAAATCAATAAGGCAGCAGTTTTAACTGGAGAAGTTTAGGAGGGACGCCAAAAGCGGAGCTTGAGGAAGCCTGGGGCTCGGATGGGAAAATGTAGCCACCTCTGTCTACCGCAGGAATAATTAGCTATAATTATTGGCACGCTACATAAAAATTAACAAAAAAGTGATAAAATGTAATTGTTATCAGCTTGAGCTTACACTCAAAATATAGGAAAAGTATAAACTTTAATTGACTTAAAATTATTCAAAAAAATTATAATTTTTATTAAGAAACTATTATTTTTATTTAAAACATGCATGTAGAACTTCTTATGAACCAAATCTAACAGATTTCCGATTAAGATTTCCTTTTTAAAGTTTCACTGGGGTATAAATATAAGGTGACAAACAGGCTACACTCACTTAGTTATCCATCAACATAGGAAAGGCCAGAGAACACACAAATGAAATGAAACAAGACGTAGTTGACCTTCACAAATCAGGCAATGAAAAAAAAGATAGCTATGTGCCTGAAAATGCCCATCTCCACTGTTAGGGCAGTAATTAAGGAATTTATTTAAAATAGAGCTGTGATGAACCTGCCTGGAAGAGGATAAAAGTTTATTTTGCCTCCACACCTAGTGAGGAGAATAATTTGAGTGGCAAAACAATCAAAGAAAAATCAGTTGGAGAATTGCGTAAGTGTTTTTTGTTGTTATTTTTTTTAGATCACGTCATCAATTAGACGACGTGGTGACCACAACATTTAGACGCCATGACAACACGCTATATGGAAGAAAGCATCTGCTGTCACCAAAGTCACTCCAAAGTTCCTGGAATTTGCTAAATTCAATGGTACTTTGATTGGAACCAGGTTCTATGGTCTGATGAGACTAAAATAGAACTTTTTGGCAACAATGCCCACTGTGGAGTACGGTGGTAGATCTGTGATGTTGATGTTTTTTTTACTTCCAAAGGCCTTGGGAACCTTTTGGATTTATGGCATTACAGACTCAAGTACTGGGAGAGTTTAGGCCATAACTTGGCTACTTCTGCCAGGATGCTAAAACTTGGTTATCGTTGGATCTTCCAGCAGGACAACAATCCAAAGCATACCTACTAATCCACACAAAAATGTATCACTGACCATAGAATCAGGCTTTTGCAATGGACATCCCAGTCCCTTAAGCTGAAGAGGGAAGAGGAGAGTCCACCTGCAGGGCCCAAGGAGTCTGAGTTTCTGTGTGGAGGAATGGTCTCAAATCACTTCCTATGTGTTCTCTCACGTCATTAAACATTATAGGAAACTCCTCAGTGCTGTTCTATTAACCAAGTAGAGGGTGCACAAAGTACTAAAAGTACTAATACTATCGGGTGCCAATAATTGTGACATTAATGTTTTTGAGAAAAATTACTTCTTGATTAAAATTTTGTTTTTATTTTTCTTTGAACAATTTAAACTAAATTAAAGGCTAGACTTATATAAAAAAAAATTGTGTAAAATCAAGCTGATAAACAACTGACATTTTGTTCACAACCTTTTTTTGTTCATATTTGCATAGGGTGCCAATAATTCTTGAGGGCACTGTACTTTTTACTGGCACAATCTATGCTTTGCCCAGAAAAATAAATCAACGAGTGCTATCAGCCACAACTGGATCACCACCTGACGGAAGCAGTGTTGGAGAATATTTAGAGCATATAACAATACTCCCAACTCACAAGTCAAACTGAATTATCTGTAATTTGTGATTAGAAGGTAGGTTAGAGTTGACTTAATATAGCATTGCCATGGAACTTTACCTTACATGATAAATATAACAAATAAACTGACTAACAAAGGTTTGAAGCCAAAGCAGGCATTAAACACCAGAGAAGATATTCCTGCAAATTGGATAAAATGCAGAACTAGAGTGTAGTCTTCAATGTACTGGACTTGTGATCAGATAAGTAGAAAAACACTAATATTGTACCTTTAAGGTAAGTAGTTAACCTGAATACATTTAATAATGAGAATTACCTTTACAAATCATGGACATTTTAAAGCTGCTTAAAGTGTATTTAATCATTTTTCACTTAAATCCAATCATACAGCTGCATATTTGCAGTCCACTGGTTTCATGTCCAGTACCTCAATATTAATATATATATAAATGATTTTGTACCAATTCTAACTAGCTGTTTGTAGTGTTTGTAAACTATAATTGTCTCTTTGATCAGCACCTTTAAGGTGGGTTGGCCTGGTAAGATGAAGAAGGAGCCTGGTATACCTGGTCCTTTGGCTCCTCCGCGCACAATACGTCCCAGCCGAAAGATGATGGCCCGTTCATACTCCTTCACAATCTGTAACAGATTAAAAAAACTGACACCTGACAGCAAAGACAGAACCAAAAATTAAAAACTTCTTTCCGCTGGATTAGTATCCATTTAGTATATTTACAAAATTACTGCATTGTGAGTGTACAGATTGACAGGTTCAGTTTCGACAATGCTGGGAATGACAAGCAAACAACGGAGGTACCTTTATGCACATCCATATGGAGATGGGTAGGGTAAGCAGGGTCAATAAGATGGACAGGAAGACCAAAACCCAGCCACACGGCCCCATGTGACTGTCTGGGTTCTCCAGAGCTTCGTAAACACATACCAGGAAATCAAAACATTGCAGCAGAGTTAACACCAAGCAACACAGGGGACCTGAAAATGTCAATATTGACACCTCATAGAAATGGCAAGTTTCTGAATTTGATCAGACCTCAGCAGTAATATTTTTAAATATTTTTTGTTGAAGGACCCTTTTTCACATGCAACATTAATCACGGACCCCCTACGGAGAGACTGACTGACAAAAGTGTATAAAATGTGCTTAGTTTGCAGACCCCAGTTTGAGAACCTCTGGTCTAGGGTATAACAACTGTGGGCACGCATTCGGTTTTGACTGAAAATAAGCTTAAATGTCATGTCAGTTGGCCCTGACAAGTAGAAAGTCACATCATAAACCCTGCAACCGACTTCCAACCACTTCCAACCTAAAAGCAGAATAATTTAACTTAATACCAAACTGTCAGGAAATAGATACCTCCTTTAAAATCGCTAGATGTGAATCCGAGGGTGATGCTCCTTTTTAAGAATATAAATAAACAATTTATTTCTACTGTCAAACACCCTTGACTCGTTGATCTTATTGATGCAAACTTAGTCAGGATACGACCAGTATAGCTGTCACTAACAGTATTGTTCTCGCGAGGAAGCCACACACCATCGAAACGTGATTTATTATTAACAGAAACGACTCCGAAATCTTGAAATAAAAACACAAAACAAGATTGTATTTATAATAGCTAAATCATTTCTTAAATGAAAAGACAACCTTGAATGTGATCATGTAACGATCCTTCCAGGGGGAAAAACGCCCTATGGTTTTGCTACGACTGCTTCAAGATGGGTACGGAAATACATAGGGCAGAATTCTAGGAAAGTCTAATATGAGAAATCAATATTTTCAAAATCCGAGGATAGCTTTCAATTTCAAGGAAAGTCCATACCAGCCAGTCGTTCTCGTCGCTTCGCCTCTCTCATTGCGCTCGTTTGTTCTTTGTCGCCCATGGTTCAGAATGAGGATGCTCCGATTGAGCTGGACTACAGTCAGGGCAGTAACTCTTATGTATTGCGTCAATGCGAAAGGCAAACAATTCACGCCCACAACACGCGGTTCGAACGAATTTTCGTGTACAGTAATACATTGATTTGACTAGGGCAAAATGTATCGTTTCCCACGTAAATCGGTAAATACATGCCACGTGCTTTTAATCATAGATAAAAGCTGCGGAAATGTAGTTAATTCACGTCGTTTTATCATTTACATTTCTGGAAATTAAACGGCCTATAAAAATACAATTGTGTTATATTGTTCTGGGTAAAATATTAAGTTATGCAGATATAATCCCACATGCGGAGGAAACGAAGTAGTCTGAAGCGTTTGTCCCGGAGTTTAATTTTAAACAAAGTTAGCTTTACGAAGTAATTAATTCACGTCGTACAGACTCGCTCATTTTATAAAGAAAACTAAATGGAAAGACGGGGAAATTTAAATAATGGAATCTCGGCTCCCAAAACAATCATTATACAGAATTTATTCATGGCAGACGAAAGGC
The DNA here is from genome assembly GCA_025775065.1 of Hiodon alosoides. Lineage (NCBI taxonomy): Eukaryota > Metazoa > Chordata > Actinopteri > Hiodontiformes > Hiodontidae > Hiodon > Hiodon alosoides. Next base: position 14,860 of record JAOYSI010073804.1, on the reverse strand, counting down.
TGACAAGTTTATGGTGAATCTCCTGTGAATCTCGGGGTTTTTGTTTGCCAAACTACAGGTTAACTCCCCAAAATACCAAATGAGGTCACAAAAACAATATTCAGTATTAAAGACCAGTTGAACAATTTATTTAAGAAATGCATCTTACCCATTCAAGTAGATGTCATACTTCAGACCTTTGAAAGTATTATACCTACGAGCATTATCAACAATGCTACAAAGATTGAGATTAGAATGTATTATCTTGTCAGGACTATGAGTCCCAAAAATATTTATTGGCGTCATGACAGAACAAAGACATGAAAACGATTTGTTTGACACCATGTACAATAAAAATAAAATAAAAGAATAAACCTGACATTAACCCCTTAACGTTCTGCTCAACAGTTTGGTAAAGCAAAGACAATGTTTTCATTATTTTTTTCTTAGTGAGGACATTAAAGGGTTAACAGTGAGAATAACACACAAAACAATGTCACTTATATTTATTTTTGCATTACTTTGCATTTACTTTACTAGAATTAAACTACATAAAAATTTTGCCAAATCTTAAGTAAAAAAAAATTATACACACCTGGAACGCATCCTGGAATTCGATGCATATTCAATAACCCCAATTTGTGTGGCAGGTTCAAGGGGTTAACAGTGATGCTTTACTCAATTACAGCACGCTACCGCCCAACAGTTATTACTCTTTGCCTTCGAAATGCAATTCACAAACTTTACATTGCAGAATATTTAAAAGTGAGCAGCCACCACTAAAAGAGCTGCGCTTTAGTCTCATGACAGATTGCACGACGCGCGGGTGGGTCACATCTCAGCTTCATTCCTCATCACTGTCAAAGATCTCGGAGAGAAGGAAGCACTCTTGTTGAGCGGCCTCTGACACGGTCTCCTCCGTCCTGTCCCGACAGGCCGCCAGGCGCTCTTCCAGCTTGGGCAGAGTTCTCGCATGGAGGAAATAAATGATATCTGAAACAAACGTTCAGGTAAGTTCAATCACAATCACACCTTATGGTACCAGTGACACAAACGGGATCCCAGAATACGAGAATCGGACAGAAAACCTGACAGGTGCCCATTAACACTCAACGGTGACTAAAAGAAGGCCCTACCTCCAAAGGACATGTTATGCCAATTGGGCACACAGGTGACCTTCAGCTTGTAGAACTTGGCTTGTACGTAGGCAGGAGGAACATCCCTTATAGAAGAAAAAAACATTCCTAAATACACACCTCAAAGAAAATCCATTCAATGAACTCCAAACTTTGTCTTAATTAAGACCTTTAGATTTTGTCAAATATACATTAAGGTGAAATCAAATTCATTCATTTCTAAATTATAATGGGTCTAAATTATTTGTGATGTTACACTACAATAATTTGGCTTAAACCTATGTCTTCAAGAAAAAAATATCCACAGTAATATCCTGTGATTTTATAACAAATAAATAATTGAATGTGCCAGGATTTGCAATTGAAAAGCTCCTCTATGATCAAATGCAATGCCTGAACTTAATTTGGAATTTAAAATAAATACCCGCCAGAAAAGTCCTCACTAAGGATCATGTTGAGCATGTGCAGGACTGCTCCCCACCACACCACCCCCACTAGAGTCCAACACACAGAGCCTAACCATATTGACAAGAAAAGCCAAACATTCTCACCAGCACACACAGTTTAGACATGTTTGTGTCACTTCTTCCTAATTAGCTCTTGGTCCAAGCCTAGTTTCCCTCCCAACGACATTACTACAGCTCAATCCTTACAGGTGCGACAGCTAAGGTCATTTGACTGTTCTCAATCATCCCAAATGGCACTGACCTACCTGGTGTCCAACCTTCCCTTGCCCCAGCCAAACAAATCTGCTTTTCTCCACGAAACATAGGAAAATTACTTTTTGTATGAAAATAATATCAAGGCATATATGCACACAGGTAAACCTATGTACCCAATGGTGCAGGTGAGGTCCTCCCAGTTAACGTCTGCTGTATCTTCAACGTTCATCACATATAGCCTGAAAAGAGAATGACTTAGTGAACTAGCGTTGCATAAACATCCCTCAAGGTTCCATACACAGATAAATTTCCCCAGGGCACTGCCAGTCTTTCTAGGCCGTTCGGGAGTGGAAAATTAAAATAGTCAAGTAAAATTGTGTGCATCTTGTCTAAATCTAGTTCATATAATGCATATTTAGAAAAGCATCGGACTTATATATTCCAATGGAATGAAGGCGAAGAAGTCTTTAAAAGTCAACACTCACGCTTTGATCAACCTGATTTTTGCTTCCAATGACTTTTTCCCTTTATAAACCTCCATCCCTGATGTCATCTTCTGCTTAAGAATTGCCAACCTGCAACAATTCGTTTGATTAAAAAAAAAAAAAAAAAATGAAGATCCAAACAGAAGGGTCATTTGATTCATCAGATACTTCAGTAGACACCACGGTCGACATCGTTTAACAGCTTTGGTCCAAAGCACCACGCCACACGCTCACCACTTCGCCCTGCACTGGATCCAGTTGCGGGTCTCCACCTTGCTGCACACATCCTTCCAGGGCACGTTGCTGTAGAGCTTCTCCCTCTTGATGATGGTCCCCCCGGGCTCCGTCTGTGAGGTCATGTACTGCCGCATCACCCTTACCAGCGTCTTCTCCTCTTCCTCGCTCCAAACGCCTTTCCTGGATGCTGGAACGCACACGATTAGCAGGGAAAGTTAGCACACAGCCCAGCCAATACATTTGGGGAAATAAGCCACATTAAATTTGCATTCTTTGAATAGCATCTAAATTCCGAAAAAAAGCAAGGACATACATTTTAATTAATTATGATTAAATAATAATAATAATAATAATAATAATAATAATAATAATAATCTTCTCATATTACACCGCACACATCTGAGGAACTTTATAACCGTTACAGCTTTTCTGAGATAATACTTAGATAAGTCTCATCTCCAACACCTTCACCACTTTTGCAATAACGATTCCTTGGAAAACCCTTAGTTAGATAAAGGAACTAACGTTAATAAGCAGCACATTTTGCATTCATGCGTTACTGTTCTCAATGCCCAGAGTTTGACAGACCGATTTGGGAGAATCTTTTCTCCAGGGAGGAGCTGCTACGACCGGTTAGATCAGCAATCTTCATCCATTTGTTGCCGTGCAAACTCTGCCAGCGGATCATTGAATTCAGCTCTTCTTCAGAGAACCTGTAGAACGGAAAGAGGAGTCTTTGGAACTTGGGGCCTAGTTTTCCATTTCCACAAATGGCAACGATAGGTACCAGAGGTATTTAGCAATATAGTGAGGAGCAGAGAGAGAAACTAACTGACCCTTTAAAAATTATTCAACCTTTGATTTAACAAGTCTTACAATTTACACAATGAGCAGGAAAAAGATCTTTATGTAGGATCTATGGAGGTCAAAACATTTACAGGCCCTTGTATCCTTATTTATTTGTATACTTTTTTTTACCCTAGCTTTAAACTTTAAGACTAGCTGCTGCCATTTCAATTTTGTTTGTTGCTCATTCAAAGAGGAGGGGCGATGAAATTGAAGGCTTTTTCTAGTCAATATAACAGTCATTTAAGCATGGGTGATGGTTATTTGACTGCTGAACAAATTATGGTGACCTAAGAAAGGCCTAAATATTTATTTTGAATATAAAAACCCTACTAGAGCTTAAGCAATGTCTGGACAATAGTAAAGGGAGACTGTAGATCTCCAAAGGCCTTGGTCAGCACAGCAATACATAACTATTAGCACAAAAAAGTAAACCAGCACTCAAAAATTACCAACATTAATAACATAGATAGTAAACAGTTGATCAAAAACTGAGCCTGTGGCACCCCCTTCTGGAGATCCACAGTTTTGCCATCAAACTGGACATACACCGATAGCGAAAATCTTTTCATCATTTGATGACCAATGCTGTGAAATGTCTTTGACAGATCGAGGAAGAGAGGCAAAGTGCTGCCTCTTGTCCAAGGCATCCATCCTGAATATGGTAAAGTACAATGCCAATATCGTAGTCAACTCTGTAAGGTATGATTCTTCAAGTGGTGTAAGAGGTGTGGGAAAACATTTACTTCTTAGGGGTTTTAAACTCCCCTATGGACTTGCAGGAAACAGGATGGGGAGATTCCCCTCATGATTTCAGAAGGTACACAAAATTCCCTTTTCATCTGCAAAAAATCCTACATTAAAGCCAGCACATCAACTCACTTGCCCTTCTGCAAGTCATCGAATATCTTCCTGCCTCTGGAGTATACGTCGTGCCACAGCCGGGGAATTCCAGCAGCTATAACAGTTTCACCAGAAAAGGGAGATTTACTTGCATACATCCAGTAACACTGACAAAAAGCAGCAGCAAGAGGATAGCTGTGAAAACGTCTCAACACACTCACCTATACATAAATGAAACTTGTGGAAACTTTTTAACTTGATGATTTGCTGCCTTTCCGCAGGAAAACGGTTGGGGTAGAAGAGCTTGGTTCCACTGTCTATCCCAGTCAGAAGCAGGAAGTCGGTCACGTTCTGGACCAGCTTTTCATTTTCCTGTTCCGTGTACCTTCCACGTCTAAAAGCAACGCCTTGTTCAGGGGAAAAGTGGAAATTCACATAAGTATCCAAATCAGTCCAAGACATTTAAATATCACAAAATCCATTTCTAGGCCCATTGGCCATTTTCTATCATCGGTGGGCTATGACAAATGTCTCCAAGTAATCGAGCAAAAGTATATCAGCCCCAGTGGGAACAAACCTTCACAGTAGATCAGTTCACCAACACAACATTCAGCAACACACAACATACCTTGTTTCTTAAACTCCTGGAGTCTCGGCAGGTCGTTTTTTAACAACTTATAGACATCAGAACAACTTCTCTTCTCCACATCGGGAATGAACTCCTTCAGCTCTTCAACCTTCCTGTGCATGTCAGCGTCCCAATCTGCAGACGAACTGCGAAACAAGAGCATGGCTACAATAAGACACGGTTCCAAGATTGACGAGGAAAACAAGACGTTGCTAGCTAACATATTGATATTTATATTATAGTCAAAAAGTGAAACACTACTGAAATACGTCCATCCACAGACAAAGAACCCCAAATGACATTCAGAAAACTCCCATATGCTTCTAATCTAAGTTCAACAACACTTGACTTTAATCTTAAAAAAATAAAAATAAAACAGAAACACATGTTCTGACATCTTTACAAATCATCAGTCAATTTGGCTATCGTTAAGTCCAAGAAATTCAAGCGTTGAAATGTACATATAGTTCAGTAGCATACCAAGCTAGAAGCTTCTGTAATATACACTTTAAAAGTTATTTTAAAATACATTAAATGGAATATCATTATCAACATTACATGCAACTACCAACCTGCTGATCTTCACCTTACGACCTGCAGTTGAGATTTCACCTTCACCCCGCTGGCGTCCTTTCTTTGCCCCCCTGTTACGGACCCCTGAGCTTTCCAGCAAAGGCCCGGCAGAACCGCCAACCCCAGCACTTTCCACTTCTTCCTTCTGAGAATGCCCTTTCTTAATTTTCCTTTTTCTCTTCTCCTCCTTCGCTCCCTCCTCCTCAGCTTTTAAACATGCCCCATCATACATCACCATCTCTTCTTTAATTGTAGGCACATAGTCATTTTCTACCGATTCTCCTGCAGAAAAGCCATCCTCTTCCACTTTTGCTCGCCGTTTCTTTTTAGATTTTTTTACCCTACCTTCTGCTATAACTTCCCTAGCGGGCAACTCCAAGGTTACTTCGCCATACTCAAGCAATTCCTCTTTGCACCTTTTCTTTCTCTTCTTCTTCCTACTCCTCTCACCCTCCCCCTCTTGCTCTTCTGAAGTAGGAAAAATGTTTTTCAGCCGCTCTGGTGATCGTTTTGCCTTTGACCGTTTTTTCTTTACCCTTCCGTCATCCGTCTCATCTGCTGAGGGTTCGTCCTTCCTTGGCGAGATGTCCCCAGAAGTGTTACTGAACAACAGAGGGGATGAAGGACTTATTTCCAGACGGGAACTCTCTTCCTTACACTTCCTCTTCTTCTTCTTCTTCTTCTGATGTCCATGCAGGTTTAACTCCATCTCCAACATGGTGCATTTGGACTTCTTTCGAAGACACGGCAGTCAAATGTAGGAAACGGGGGAAAATGTTAATGTTTCATAAGTCTTAAACAAACTCAAGAGCATTCTGCATTTTAACGGTTTTCTTCTGACACTAAAAGTTTCGTTTCTCGCTCATTGGGCCATGACTTCTGGACACTATATTACCATAACAAGCTTACTGGACAGTAGGGGAAATGTAACGTTAACCATGTTTGTGTAGTTTATAAAAAGTTTTTAAAAAGAGACTGTAAGCAGTACAGTTGGCATATTTGTGCCTACTGTTAAAAAATATTTTTTCCAAATTGCCAGTCAGCCAATTGCTGTTTTCTGGATGATCTCCACAAAAAAGCCCAACGTTCCAGTAACGTCGTGTAGTTAACTCGCCAGTTTGCAAAGGTAATTTACAAAGTTAAATTACTTTACCGTGAAACAGACCCCGATTAGTAATAACTCCTGACTGAACTATAAATCATAACTATAGTATGTCGTCGTTCTGTTAAGACATTAGTCATTAATGTTAGGATAACGGCAATTACTAAAGTTATTTAATAAGCAACTCACCTCCGGTGCTGTTGAAAACGGCAAAACACGCCGTGCAATTTCATAGAAACGCGACGGAACTCGTCGTCTTCTTCTTCTTCTTCTTCTTGTTGTTTAACAGTGTTTTAAATACAGCTTATTGGTGCAGTACCGCCACCTTCTGCTCCGGAATGTGGATCAGACAATAGACTTACAATGTAAATCCTTTATTTAAATTCCTTTATTTTTTATCCATCATTCCATTCTATTACAAACCCCTGTGTCCCTTAGAAAAGCTAAAAGTACCCTGACCTGTGCTCTTTCACTCATGCTCAGTAATTCTTTTAATGTGAATTCCTGCACCCCTAATTCCCTCAGATTATTCCTCACCGTCTCTCTCTGCATCCTATACCCCCTACCACTCAGAACTATGTTCTCCACTGAGTCCTCTAGCTGACATCTCTCACACAAGCCTGTCTGGTGTTTTCCTACCATCTTCTGCATTTTGTTTAGTGCACAGTACCCTAACCTTAATCTTGTCAACACCGTATGCCTACCCTAGACACGTTTTTGAATTTTATACAGATGCGTCCCTTTCCCCTCTCTATCTCACCTTTCTTGCCATAATTGATTTGTTTTTTTCCCAGATTACACATTTAACCTCTGAATTTCTGATAATAATTTGCATTTCTATATTTCCTTTCTTTAAAGCACTCATCCATCCTCTCATTTCCCCTCACCCCTACATGCAATGGAACCCACATAAATTACCTGACCTCCCTGATGTGCTATTCTTGTGACTGACTGAAGGACTTTATATAGAATATCTTGACAGCTGTTTGAATGGGAAGACTTTAAACTTGCTAGGGCAGTGAGGATGAATCTAAGCATATCAACACCTTTTCTTGTCTAGTGATTTCCACCCACCTTAGTGGAACCAACATATATCGGATATTCTCCTGTTGATTCCAATTCCTTTTGCTGGTATTGCCACCCCAAATCCTGCCACTCCTGTCTCCGGTTTCTTAGCACCATATGTATAAATCTGTATAAAATCACTGTACTCTTTAATTACATGGTAGTTGAAACCACTTACCAAATCAATTTGATCTTTTTCTTCCCTTTTTATCTCTAACAAATGCCAGTCTATATCAGGCCAAATAGTCATCCATGGAGCCACCACCGGATAAACTACTAAAGGGCTTATCCTCAGATCAAACACTCCAAGTTCTTTGGCAATGTCATTCCCTACCTGGCCAAAATTATTCCTCAGATTCCTCCCATTCTCCCAGCACTCCTGCAACACTCCTTTTTGTGGGGTGAGAATCATTGTGTCCCGGAAAATTAGCCCAGTAGTTTGCCATCAGTTGCATTCTTCTTAATTACAACGGCATTTCTCCCATTTCTACCTGTAGGACAGGTACTGGCGATGTTTTAAAAGCCCCACTGCACACCCTCAATGCCTGTGCCTGAATCACATCCAATTTACTGAAGAGAGCTGGCTGCTGATCCATACGCGACACTGCCGTAGTCCAGCACAGATCTTATCAAGGCCACATACATTCTTTTCAATGAGGAGCAACATGCTCCCCATTCCCTTCCAGTCAAACATCTCATCACTTTTGTTACTTTTTTGCATTTTCCTTCTATTCTCCTGATGTGGTCTGCCCGTGTTAACAAATCAAAAAGAACTCCCAAAAATGTAAATGTTCCAACCCTTTCTAATTCTTTCCTTTACATCCTTAGCTTCATCCCTTCCTCAATTCTTTTCCTAGTGAAAAAGACCGTTTTTTCTACTGAGAACCTACACCCCCAATCATAACCCCCACTCCACCACCTCCCGACGGAAGTCAGAACAGCAATATTAAAGGGTGGCAACAGTTCACCCCCCCCCCCCCTTGAAACACTTCCGGAGTAATGAACTATCTATGTAAAAAGTCTTAATGGTAGTTAATGACTAATGAACATTCCCATGAAGATTTCCTGAATGTGTGGTATTCAAGTAAAAATATAAAAAACTATTTGCAATGGGTTCATTTTAATTTTAATTTTTTTCTTCTACAAACATTGTTTTAAACATTAAGATGTACAACATACATTTAAGATTGTTTCACAGTTAACACTATGAAATGATACCAATAACGACGAGCAGTTGCTCATTGGCTCGTTGCTCCCATTGGGTTTTACCGAACCCAAATAATTTACTGTCAATTAATTTATTCTGTGAAGTTGTCATAAAACTATGGATCAAGAAAATGTATTCGGCTAACTTTTCTATTTACATTGTTACTCCTAGTGTGAGAGTGTTAACGAGCAAATAAATAAAAAAATCACTGACACTTGAAAACACCGTGCTGACTGTGCTTGATTTTGTCGTAGGCATACTACGAGGAAAAAGATTTTTTGTTTAATGTTAATTAAACATTTTGGCAGGAAAAAACTCTCCACAATCTCCATGAGGCCAGAGTGCATAGTGTAAATTGAATTAGTTCATTTCCCTGGCCGAGTCACAATTGCGTCATAAAACGGTATTTGTCTAGTTGCAGTCTCAATATAATATGACTGAGCATGCTTTGAAATGCTTCGGGATTAATTTATTGCAACACATTCTCAAACTGAAGCTGAACGCTAATATGCCTGTGTACTAATCAGTAGATGGTGGTGTTCTAAATATTCACAAACATGAGCAACACAGTGCCCATTACACATTGGGCACACATGTAAAAAAGCACACACCACATAACATAACTAGAATATGCAATCATTTTACTGTATCGTCTCGGCCGTAATTCATTCATGAATTATATTCGATTCTTTTATAAGAGGCTTTGAAGATAAATCAAATAGAAACTGAAACAGCTTTATTGTCATTCCATATTTGTATAGCCAAATTATTTTTAGAAGCAGTGCAAAACACATTATATTTGTCGCATAATATATTTTTTCAGAAATTACTGATATTATTCCGTATATAAACAAAGTATAATTACTTAGGTCGTGAATCTGAAAAAAAAAAAAATTAAATTAAAAAGAAGAACTGTGACGTACTTTGTTCTGATACTCGATGTTTGGCGTCGGAATCCGATAGCAACGGAGCATACCAACTTGAGATATGGGTGATGACGTTTTTACTTGTGTCCTCTTCTATTTTTCTAAAATCAACGGAACCATTGCATGTGTGTCATTTAAGTCTATACGGAATATGTATGCATCTATCTACTGAAAAGTAACGTAATTGACTCGTTAACTTTTCTAAATGGTCAAAGAATGGGTACATTTAAGTTTACGTATCCCCCCTCTCCATCTACTAAATTTGTTATGTGCCACCAGTGGTTGCTGTAACCATGGGACAGTGAGCTCAGGTAAGGTTTTGAAATGCCCGTTTTTCGCATCTTCTTCAACAAAACAATTTTTATCGTAGAAATCTATTATCTATAATGTAATCTATATTTTTGGGTTTTTAAATCGACCATAGATGAATAAATAAATAAAATTTGAATACATGAACAAGTATACGCCATATGGTATGCCATGTTTAGATGTCACAAGGCCACTTGAAAAAATTTCTGGCGCATGTCATTTTTAATTTAAATCCAATTCTTGAGTAATTTTACTTGAGTAATTGTTATAAAATCCTTTGCTTTTGTCCATCTAAACTTCTCAGAACTCAAATTTTTTTTTGTATTATTTAAGACACTCAGTGTTGTGTATGTATTATATTAGATTAAATGAATGTATATGAGTTTGGTAATATATACAAATAATTGTTGTAATTGAATATAATATTAAGAAATCAAGGCCCATTTTAAAGGAAATTAAACAATACATGATCTGAATGTATTGACTGAAATTTGTTTCTCACAAACCGACTATAGTTGAAAAGAGAGGTCTGGGACTCATCACACTGAAAACGCTGGGTAGTCAAAGCCAAGGATTCTTACTGCTGTTCACCTTTTTTTCTTTAGGCTTAAATCCAGCAGAATCTCTTACCTACGATTCCTTGAGGTCCGATTATCCCGGAAAAGGGGGAGATGGAGGCAGCTCAAGTCGGAATGGTCAGAGACTCCATGCGGGTTAATCCTCTTTTAATTAGGGTAAGGAGCAGGGATACGGGGCTACTCCTGGATTAGTCACAGTACATTGACAAAGCACCAAGCTGGGACAACTACACAGCTTTGGCTGGAATCAGCCAGTTAGGGATAATATTACCCCCTCATGTGAGAAAAGAAAGATTTTCCTTTCCCTTTCCGAGATCTGACCTTTTTCTTTATTGCTAAGAGTTGTCTGGTCTCAGGTGACCATGTGGGATAAGTCATAGAAATGGATCCGCTTCATCTTTCTGATTCCACTCTCCCCAGTAACATTGTTGCTCTTTGTGTGAAAACGCACATGAGACCAAGATAGGATCAGTGGAAGACAAAGGAAAGTTTAGATGACATCCTGTTTTGTTGAGATAATCATACACACTTAAACGAATGCATTTATTGTTACAGTGTTCAAAATAATTCACTGTACTTACATGTTAAGATTTTATTACTTTTCTCAGGGAGGAGAAAAGAGGACATTTCTCTATTTCGCTGTTTTGTGCTGAGATTCTTTTTAGTCCTGAACTCTAGAGGGCAGTAGTGTATTCTAAACGGAAAGCCACTTGGAGCATTGCACTTTAAATACTTCATTGTGAAATCATTAAAATAATAGTATTGTCCTAGATTTGGTTATCACAGTGAAACAATTAAATGAACTCAAGCACAAGTGCTTTTCATCCTGTCAATGACTTTCCTGGAACAAGGCTGCAATGTACACAGGGTTTACATCTGTCACTGGGGTTTCTGATGGAAAACTTATGTGACAGAACGTGTCCACATGGCCCTGTATATCGGTCTCTCTGTTGGATGATGGAGACTAAACGACTGTATCATGTCACGGCACTGTAGACGGTTGCCTGTAAAAACAGATGCCGGGCCTGGGTTCGGTTCAGAGGGCGCTATCATTATGTGACCCATGAAGTGCTGTGTTAAATGATCTGCTGAGCTGAAAATACCTGGCTGGCGAATGAGCACACCTGAATGAGTTTGGTGGTGCACCACATCAGTCCCATATATAATGCTGAGGGGGGGGGGGGTACCTTCGAGGTTGACTATACCTTTTCCTTGTCGTATGTACCATAATCTGTAATCCAGTAATGGACTGAAAATCCACCTGTGTGCAAAGGGTGGAAAACTTATGTGACATATTTTGTGTGTAAACAAATGTCTATTTTAATCTTTTTTAACAGTTATATCAACATTGAACTGTGAAAGTCAAAATTGATCATAATGCTTTTTTTTTTTTGTAGGCTGTTTTATGTTTAAATGTAATCGTCTAATCCCATTTTATAATTTGCATGTGTTACTGTGATCCTCTAGCCAAAGTTTAAAATCGCCCTGAAATCTCACATCAGACTGGTGGCGTTCTGCATCATAGCTGTGGTACTGTACCATTAAGTTCTTGAAAGTCTGCTACGATTTTTGGAATAACATTTTTGGAATGGCAAGGTCTTCTTCAACAGCCACACCTGGTCTTAGTTTGATCCCCTACTCAGATTTCCCTGGTGAAATCAGCTTGCATTTTTCAGTTGGGTAGAACACTTGGACAGCTGGTCTACCCCAGGGTAGTGTACCTAAAGCATAAAATAAAACCGCGCGTGTAGGAAATGCGTTGTGCGATGGAATATAACAAGATACCAAGCAACTATCAAACGTGCTCTTGGTTAGATAAATCTTTTCCCCTTTTTCCTGAAAACTTGGCTGGAATAGCTAATAGAGAATTGGTGGTATAAATATTTCTTCATCCCATGCACCATATTGTCACGCAACGCAGATAAATTCTCCTTGCAGCTGCTGATTTATTGGCCAAAATGAAATGAAACGAGCCACTCTGAAGCGAAGCGGCGACATAAATCTCCCGTAACGTGCAGATCACAGGAGATTACTGTGCACATCTGAATTATAAACAAACAGGTGAAATCATGAATCTCGTTTTTATGTTCGCACGCTGAATGTGAATTTGTTTGGTGCATCGTGTGTTAAGTGATTTAACACTGCTGCGGTGCGTGGTGGGTCTGAGCATCCCTTCATTTGTGTAGCTGAAGCCCCCTTCCCCTTGTGAATGACTGATCGGCTTTGACAGCGCGTACTGTAACACCTTTCCCCACCTCCACCTGCTCGTAGAGGCAGTCGCCCTCAAACACGTCTCTGCAATAAATAAGCAGGCCGCTCGCATTGGGCAACGGCACTGTCCCCTCCCCTCTCCTGCCCGCTCTCGCGCTCTCTCTCCCCCCTCATGTCGTTAGCATTTAGATAGGCGCGAGCACAGAGGCCTGGTTAATGGGCTTTCTCCGTCCCTCTATCCCCAGCTCAAAGCAGCTGAAGTGAGAGGGATTAAATCACAGAACAACAACAACAAGACCGGGTGAGCGAGAAAAGGGGGCCGGGCGGCATGCTTCGTCGGCCATGCTCATTAACAGAAGCCCTGTCAGAATTGATGTTAGATGTGATTGGAGATTATCACATTTAGGTCTGCTTCATCCCCCCTATCTCTTGAACCCCCTCGCCCCTCCTATGCTCCCCGTGCGCCGAGCCTTTCTCCGTTTGGTCCAGCGGAGCCGTATTCCGCTCAATTCCCTGTGGTCCCGGGCCAGCGGGCCGCTGCGTATTGGTCATACGATACGATCAGCGCTCGCCGTCGCCTTGATCTCCTAATTCTGCTTCATTTAAACTTCATCAACTTTTCTTGTGGACCGGAAGAGGAGATGAATGGGCCAGCTTGTGAATTTATTTTCCCCCCTTTGTTGCCTGATTTAATTCTATTCTCTTCCGCCCCCCACCTCCACATCGGGAGAAAGGGAAAAAAAGGAGCAGAAAACATGTGCTCCTTCACGCACTCCCCCCCTCTTCCTGGGTTATTTTGCAAGCCCCATTGACTGAAGCAGAAAATGAGATTACTGTATTTAAATTGCTATGATATTCATGAATGCAAACATGGCTCCGCCCCTGGTAGGATCACAAATTCCACGTTGGCTCTCATTGTGATCCGTTTAGTTACACACGCTCCTCTCGCTCTCCTTCATCTGTGAGGTTCTTTTCTGTTCCTCCCCTTTTCTCTCACCTTGGTTCTTTTCTCGGCAAGCCCCCCTCCGTGCATGCTGGGGTCCCACTCCAGGATTGAACCGCATACTGGAAGCAAGCTAGCGGGGTGGCGTCCGAACCCCCCTAAGCCATCAGACGGGCTCGCCCTTGTCCTGGGGAACAGACTCTCGGCGGTCGGCAGAAGCATGCCGCGGTTCAAGTTTCAAAAAGCCAAGAATCGGCGACTCATTTAGTGTTCACCTTGACCACGTGGTCATGACCCTCCAACAAATATGTGGCGTCCACCGCAATGTGCATTTCCTTCTGCATTACAGTACGATTTATGGGCCTCACACTCCAGGAGAATCTTATCCCCGCCCTTAATAACAGTTTATGTACATACCCAACCGAGATGTTTTAGTGACCTTGGGGTAAAGGGACTGGCGCAGTTAAGTAAACGGTTGACCCCATGGCCCCACTGATAAACCGGAGCCACTGCCCATCCGTTCTGTCAGTGCGCTGTCGCTGTAACCCGGCCGCACAAATGCTGCTCTGAGAGGGCGGGGGGAGGAACAGGGACCCATTTGGGCCAATGGAGAAGACGAGAGAGCGAATGTTGACGGCGTGATCGATCATTGCAAAGAAAAAGAGGCAGAAAGTGGTCGGTAACGATGTGGCCACGCCGGTGTGGATGCTATCCACATAGCACTTCATCACCAGCAGGGTTTTTCCTCCTCCTCCTGTTCTGCTGCTACTCTCGCATCCTTCCTCCCCGTGGCAGGGACTGATCGATGGGATTTGGGCAGGGGAGGGAGGCAGGAGCGGGTCGGAGCCAGCGGGTAGAGTCAGGGACGGGATGGACAGAGCCCTGATGGGAATCCCACTGCTGCCAGGTTCACAGCCCTGCCCCCGCCACACACAAACAGGCACACACACACACTCGCATACACACACGCACACACACACATAGACACACACACACACACACACACACACACACACACACACACAAGCAAACACACAAACACAGGCCCACGCACACACAGACAGACACACACACACACGCATACACACATACACACACAGACAGACACTGGGGGGGGGGGGGGGGGGGGG